>APFE031008687.1:156853-174671 GCA_000404065.3 Pinus taeda
AAAAATAAAAACAATGAAAAAACTAATTTACATTTACAACGAATAATATAAATAAACACCCTAAAATAATTTAAAAATAAGCACATTCTCATTTTATTATATAAATATTATGAACAAATTTAAATGAATAAACAAAAATCACATTATCAACACTTTTAAATGAAAAGAGAATAAAAACATTTTTATGTAATTACAAATAATCTTTCATCTTATGCATGATAAGGTGAATTGAATACTAGGGATAAATTTATTTTCAAACTAAATTCCGTATCGTTTCTCACGGTAAACAATTTGAAAATGTTTACATAAGAGAGGCTTAAATACTCAACTGATCATGATTTGTGATATCTAGTTTCAGTGATGTAATTATATGGGAGCAAGGGTACTTATAATAATTATATAATTTAAAAATAATACATGTATATTACTTAATATTTAATTATATTCATAAATATTTTTATTTGTTTATGTAATAAGGAAAAGAGTTTATTTATTTTTATCCATTATTTAAGAGATTTATTCAAAATTTGAAATTCAGAATTTATTAACGATCTCTTTGAAATGATAAAAACATGAAATTCAAAATTCAATCCCATGTAAGTTACCCAAAAAAAACTGACTATCCATCAATAGTTTCAATGATTCCAAAGCCGTTTCCACAATTTTATTCAATAATTCCAAAGTCATCTCCACAATTTTAATTTAAAAAAAAATTTGATGACCTGCCTAAAGTCATCATCGCCCATTTACTGATAGAAGCAATAATTATTATATACATTGCCATTGCCGGTGGACAAATAAGTTCTATAAATTTTACCATTGGTTGATTTTCACCTGGGCTCCAAAGTGCCTGATGAAGGATCGACACCTCCAGAATGGCTAGGACGCCGAATTTGGTGAGGTGTGTCCACACTCTCCACATCTACGAATGCGGGCCTTGTCGGCGAAGAAATTTGTTCTTGCTCACTCGTTAGCATCCACACCACGCGGGACATTGTAGGCCGCAACGCTGCAGCCGCTTGGGTGCATAGAAGACCAATTTTAATCACTCTCATCGCTTCCTCGCACGAATAACTGCCCTCCAATGAGGGATCCATAAGTTCTAACGTTCTCTCTTCCTTATATAGTCTCCATATCTGGTATTTGACCAATATCCACAAAATATAAAACATCAGTTAATAATAACCATAATTCTATGGACGTTATACTAGCAATTTTATTTTAAAGATGAGATCTACGTGACCCATACCGCCTCGAAAAGAAATTCCGTGTGTTGGGGCAAACTCTGATTCTTTCTTCCGCTGATAATCTCAAGAACGACTACTCCGAAACTGAATACATCTGCTTTCTCTGTCAGCTGTCCACGGAAGGCGTATTCAGGCGCCATGTAACCACTGCACAATGAAATCCACATCTTAACCTTCTTAAATTTATATGATGATTTCTCACAAATGTGAATTGTGTTCATATCCTGTAATTTATTAATAAAGTTGGGGACATCAAGATATTGAAATCTGAAGAGAATTCTTACAAAGTTCCAGCAATCCTAGTGCTAACGTGGCTCTGATCTTCTCCAAAGAGTTTGGCTAAACCAAAGTCTGCTATTTTGGGTCTGTATTTATTGTCAAGTAAAATATTGCTTCCTTTAATATCTCTGTGAATGATGCGAATCTCGGATTCCTCATGAAGATAGGCCAGCCCACGTGCAGTTCCAACTATGATTTCAAACCTACGACTCCAGTCAAGTAAATGGCGTTTTGTTCTATCTGCAGTGATTGCATAACCTGAATTAAAAACGATGACAAGTTAACTAAAAAACTAGGACAAATCCAAGGTAATTAAGTAGTTAAAGAGGGAGACGCTACCGAATAAAATCTTGTTGAGACTGCCGTTCTGTAGGTACTCGTAAACTAGTAGCCTTTCTGAGCCCTTAACCGAGCAACCAAGCAACTTCACTAGATTCCTGTGCTGAACACGACTGATAAGATTTGCTTCATTGAGAAATTCAGTGTCTCCTTGCCTTGAATCTATATTCAACCGTTTAATTGCTAACTCTCTTCCATCAGGTAGAACCCCCTACAGCAATTCAATAAACTTTAAAATTATTTCTATTCTGCGTGGAAACTGCGGGTCCCAAAAATCTAATTAGACAGAAAACATAATAAGCGCTTACCTTAAAGACGAATCCAAAACCTCCCTGGCCAAGCTTGTTTTCCTCATTAAAATTTGACGCAGCCTCTCTCAGTATGTCGTAGTTGATTATAAGTTCCGGGTTAGCTATAGTTGGTGATAAGTTAATTTCTCCTCCTCCACCTGCGAACGTTTAGATTGAATCTAATTATTTTTTGTTAAAGTAATTGATGTAACAGTTCACATGATACATGTTTATGAAGCACACACGAATGACTTAGCAATTTCAGAACCTCTGCTTCTAAAAATGCGTTCCCCAGGTTTTCGACGACAATTCCACATCCAAAGGCCTGTGGCTGCAATTAATCCAAGCATAACGGCTACTACACTGAAAGAAATCCGATGCAGCTTCAACATTTTGACTCCTGCAAATTTTCACACGTAGCTTTAGTAAAGTGGCTATGCTTTATTGCAGAATATTAAAAAAACACCTATATCCCTTATCGTTGTAAACTACATGTGAAAGAAGATACCGGATACCGGATGACTTTCACCGGGCGGTGGCGCGTGTCGCAATGGGATGAAGGAAGCATTGAAAAACCTAAAGACCTCGTAACGCAAAATGCAGTTCATACTTAAGTAGCTTGCTCCAATGACTCTAGATTCGCATCCCGCACTGGATATGGTCGACCGACGGGTACCGGATATAATCGATCGACCAGTATCTAAGCAGGATCGGCAGTTCGTTTGGGACAAATCCCAACAGCGGGCTCTGCTGCAGATTTCCGGCAGATCCGGATAACCGGTTTCGAATATGTCTGTAGCCCAAAGTGTGTGACTCTGCACAGTTTTCTCGATGAGTTTTGACAGTACCTCCTCGGTAGTATTCCCGAATTGCTCTGGCATAGCGCTTACGATAGGGCTACAGGTTTGTCTAAACTTGCTACTCTCATTATAATCGTTCTGAAAATTATGATTGTCGTAACGTAAGATGTAACCGTCTATAAAAATGAATCCAGAAGTGCTTTGGCATTTCTGAAGAAGGCTTATTTTAGCTGCAAATGCCCACGATTTGCAATCGGAGGAATCGAAATCTGGTCTGCACTGGAAAAACCCGTAAACAGTACTATACTTGTTTTGTCCCTTAACATAAGTACTGAATCCACTGGTCGAAGTGTTCCCCATCAAAGATTCCAAAACCAGGTTCAGATTACGATGGAAATCGTCACCATGTATATATTTTGTATTCCCACAAACATACCAAATGGGAGAAAATATGGGAGTGATTTCAGCTCCTAAGAGATGCAGAGGCGTCCATACAGTGAGGAAAAGTAACATGCAGCCCATTAATATTTTCATCTTCATATCGGATACGGCATTAGCTCATTTTCGTTGCAACGTTATAGCATAATTTATTCATTTGTACTAACCCTGGTTTTACGGTTTTCCCGAAGACACGGCGGGGAATGAGCCACATGGACTATTAAAAAGAAATTCAAACCCCGAAAAGCGCGGTCTACATTGGGGTCCGATTTGATCGCCGTAGTCTAACTACACTGTAGACTGTGATTTGATGGCCGCGGCCTTTGTCTCATGTTGGTAATATTTTGATAAAAGTTTTTGGAAATTTTGTTCATATTTTGATAAATTTTTGAAGGGATTTTTTATAAATTTAGTTATAATTATCAAATTTTAAGATTTTAGTTGTTTCCATGTTTTTGATGGTGTTGTCAAAAGTATGAGTTAAACGCTAGGTTTTTGATGGTGATGAATCTATTTTTACTATTAAAAATATGATTTAAACACAGATTTTATAAAATTTATTATAATTATTTTACCCAAATTCCCACCCTTTATAATTATTTTTTGGCAATTCCTCCATCTCTGTGAAGTTGTCTGATTTGATGAGTTGTTGCAATGTTAGTCTACTCTATTCATTTTCCTAACCCTGATTTTACGGGTTTCCCTGTGTCTCATTTGATGAGTTATTGCAATGTTAACCTACTTTATTCATTTTCCTAACGCTGATTTTACGCGTTACACAAGGAGGGGCCTCACTATGAAAGAGAAATTCAAAATGCGAAAACCTGGAATGGGGTCCGCCATCAACAAAATTTAAAGCATGAGAATGTTGCATGGTAGAGGCTGTGCTTTTGGATTCTGTATTCGTGATAATCACGTCAGCGCGATATATTAGCGTTTTATTTAGTTCGTAAGAACGTTTATAATTACAATGGGAATTCGCGAATTCCAAAGGGTAATTACAAGGAAGAGGCCAGCTGAAGCAGGCTTGGAGTTTGAGGTACGAAATGTTTCAAGGAATTTTAATGGCAACAAAAATTTTGAAATGTTAAAAATGATAGGTTGCAAAATTGATGTGTAACTCTATAAATAGTAAATCATACATTTTAATAAATGTTTTCAATTCTAATGAATGGTTACACATAGAAGTTGAGTTTGTAGTTGCAGCAACTATTTTTTTTTACCATTTTTTTTCAGTTGTATCACTTATTTATTTTTTTCAGTATTTTTTATCCGGAATCTCCAAAAAGTCGCATTATAGACAACTCCGTTAGAAATAATAAAGAGAAAAATTAGAGAAATGCTATTTTCTAATTTCACAATAACATATATTTCCTAAATTATTCACTTTGTTTTTAAAAGTTTTAATTCTTAAAACGATTTTTATTCATCTCTATCATCAATAAGATTTTATTGTATATGTGTAATTTTGGAAGCAAAGGTTGATCCCTTTTTATCCATTGTCTTTCTCATGAGAAACTTCCTTATTAGTGAGTGAAATTTTCATTCGTGAAATTAATTATAATCAGCTTATAATTTATTGTGAGCATGCTGTAAGCTTATAAGGTGTAATGGTGGAATTGTAAGCTTATTTTTTATAGTTGAATTGAGGTTTCTGTGATCCATAATAGTTGAAAGGCGTTGACAAATGTCTGTCTACATCTTATTTTTTTATGTTTAATAATTGTGTTGCGGCAATTGAAATCTATTAAATTTATGAGATAGGTGAGAATCTTATTTATGGAATTTGATAGTTTGATGTTCAAAGTATTAACAGTTTGATATCGAAAGTATTTGAGATAAATTTTTATCATTATAAATTAGATAAGGGGGCATGTGTTTCTTTACAAAAGATTATTACTTTTTAAAATATGGTTACATTTACAGGAGAATATTTTCTGGGAAATGATCTCAATAATTTAAGGTATGGATAACTAGAAAATATATTTTTAGCATCCATCATTTGTAAAAAAATTCATATCTATCTGTATTGTTTACTACTTGGTCGTATGAGTAAATGATTTTTAAAATAATAACATTAGTAATTCTATTTCTCTATGTATTATTGAAAAAGATATCATTGATACTACATTGCATTTTTAGAGGTTTAGAAATGGTACTTTCCATGTTTACATTAATATATGTGTATGTCAAGATAAATGCTTATAAATAATCAAGTATATCTTACCATGCATGCAAAGATGCAAAAAATGAATTCTATAATTACATATTTTTTAATATATTGATTAGTTAGTAGTCGAATGTTCATATAAATAGATATATTTATTACAATATATGTCATATTATTGTATAGTTTTTTATTGCAAATGAAGTCTTGAAATATAATAGAATCTTGCTTCATCAAATTATTTTTTTAGTTGTTGCATCTTTCCCAATTTAGAGAATGGTGTCATGCCTTTCCCGATTGAGAAATTGTTTTGTTTTGAGCCTCACTTCTAGAGAGTTGTGGTTTCCAATGACCACTTGAACCTCCATATATTTTTTGGAGTTAGACTAATGATGTATTACATTTCATTTTTGTAAACATGAATACTTTCAAGCTTACCTCCCAACTGTTAGAACAAAATTGCATATAACAACACACAAAAAAAAAAAATTGACACTAGAAAATGTACATAACAATTGAATTGACAGACATGAAAAACAAATGACTGTCATCAAATATCCACTTGATCGACAAGATAAATTTGAAATATTGTGTCTTCCCCAAGGGTATATGTTGTTGATTTGTGGGATTTCTTTGATCTAAATTTTACATTTATTCATTTTGATATAATAGTTTTATGTCTTTTGATTTTGAGTAATAAGTGATAGTTGTGTTGGCTTAAGAAAAACTTACAAAATTTCATTTTTTTTTTCATGTCTTGTGATATCTTTTAGGGCTTAGCATTTTCCTTGAAGAGTGTCATTTCCTTTGGTCATGTTATGTTATTAGGGGGCTTGCTTTTTTTGTGTGTGCCATACTCTTTGCACGACAAGACCCAAGTGTGATTCATTCCATTGGGTGTGTTGATTGGTTGAGAAGACCTATGCATGATTTGTTGCACTAGGTGTAGAAAACATATGCATGATTTGTTGCACTAGGTGTAGCCGGGGTTGGTAGCCCCCTTACATGCATAAATATTGGGTGGCTTTTTACGTTCATTTTTGGTACATAATTTTCACCTTTGTTATTTTGTGGTTCTTTGTTGTTTAGCCAATGTTGTTCTAAATCTAGTTAATAAATTAAAGTTACAATATAATTAATGTTAATGATTTACATGTTTTTGATGATGTGGAATATTATATGTTGTACTATAAACAATGAAGTTGATTGATGAGAAAAATTAGAGTTGTAACTCTAACAGGTTGGATGGCTTTCTTGGTTTCTCTTTCCAACTAAATCTTTGTGTATTATGGATTGTGATTTTTTTACTTTTATGTTTATTAATACTTTGTTCATGAGTTTTTCTTAGTATCACCTTCATATATTAGGAAGAATGAAAGAGAAGAAAAGTAATTACGATAGTGTCTTTTTTTTATAGTTTTAATGAGTTCCAAAAGGAGTTAAAAACGTACTCAATAGTGTATTTTTTCATTGAGATTTTAATTGGTTGAGAAAAAAGTAAAATTTTTTGTTGTATAATTTTTTGTTGTTTTAACAAATGAAACAAATGGAGAAGAGTAAGCTCTATGGAATTCATTTTTTTTTATGAGTAGGAATAAGATGAAAAGGAAATTCATCTGGAAGAAATGAGTGATATAAACGAGAAGCATCAAGTTCCATGTTGGTGGAAACTTCCTAAGTAGAGGAAAGTAAAGAGGTTGGTATGGTAAATTTAGTTATCCTAGTAGTATCTCGAGGAAGGATAAGATCACCAGAAAAAAGAACAACATGCTACAAATAGAAAGACATAAATTGTGATTGCTATGGCGGTAAACAAAGGGAAGGAATAAAAAAGGCATAGAAACAGACACTAGTACATTAGTAACAACAAACTTCAATAACTATAAAGACATAAGAAAGTGATTTGGATCATCCTCGAGATGTGGTCAAAAGTTAGAAGAAGAGAGAGATATGAGACTTAATTTCATTTCATGGTGGCTTTATAGGAGGATTATTTGGCCTAGAAAATGTCAAAACATGGACACAAAAATGGTAAGATGGTGTTATTCTAAGGTATCCATTAAGGGTAGGCTCTACCATTCAAGTTACTATTTTCAATAAACAAGGGGTTAATTTTGCATCTTATAGGGGTCAAACTTATGACACATTGAAGAAAGAATAAATAATTAACAACGAAAGTGAAATTCAGAGAGTGACATAACACTATATGTTGCGATTGAAAACATGACCTCAAGTTCAATGAATATCCCTAAAAATGTCACTCGTACCTATAAAAACAATCCAAAAGTCAAGACCCTTGGTTAAATCACATAGAGAAAGAAACCATGCATAAATTGGGTAAGAACATGATCATCTACTTCATTTTTTCTTTTGGATTTTTTTTATATTTTACAAAACTTTGGAGTTTTGGATATGATGTACTAGCTACATACGATTCAACTCTTACTTATGACATTAAAATAAGTTATTTTAAATCCATGTCTTGTATACATGCATGTTTGCATCAATCCTTATTCCTTTTGATAAACGTCAACATAGTTAAAAGACTAATGTATGTAACCTTATAGATTCATCGTGGGTGTACTTTTTTTTTTGATCAAGTAAGAGTAGGAACTTCTATTAAACTTAGTCAAATATACATAATTTACAAGGAGTCACACTCGCTCTGCGAGAGTTCAACAGTAAGCCAGGCAGGCCAAACCAAACCAATCACCCAAAACTAAGAGAACCTGAACCATAAAACCGTGGAGAACTACCAAAAAAAGCACAAGGAGCCTAGAAAACTGTGGAGGGCAAGTCCATAACTTTCCATGGATCCACAAGAGGTCCCAGCACAAGTCAAACTAAAAACTGACAAACGGACAAACGGAGCCGGTGGAAGTTAAAGCAAAACACTCTAAACTTTTTTTGGGTCCGACCAAAATGCACAAAACATTTCCACCGTTGATCCACTGATTAAGATCCAATGGTCATCATGGATATCGAAAGGACGAGGAACGTGAGAGTTAACCGCCTGATGAGGGTGGTTTTCTCTCTCCTTGTTCTGCAACGTGTCGCTCAAACAGTGGAATCAGAGCCAAACACAGAAAAATGGGAAGGCGTTCAGACCTCGCCTGATATACCGCTTGTGGTATTGGACCAGTTGATTCGCGGAAAAACAAACACCTCCTTTCGCCACGTGTTGACCCTTAATTCCTTCTAGTGGGAAGTACTAGAGCCAATCTCGTTCACCTGGATTCTCTATCAACTACCACCTAAGCCAAATGACGAGGGCTACACCACTCTGTGTAGCTATCTGAGTCAAACCTTTCATCAATCAATCAAAGGGAATCCAGACCTTGGAAAATAACTGAATCATGGCGGGTTAGACTGTATGGAGTCCTCCAACCTCCCACTGGTCTGCAGGGTTCCTTTGATCCAACATATTAGTCAATAGTTCCATATCCTAGGTAGCGTGACATAGACAGTCCTCCCGCAATTTACCCGTGGGAAGCGAATCCCAAGCATACCTAGAATCCGTGTCCCTATTTCTAACTCCTTCATTTGCCAAATGATCCGCTAACATATTAGCCTTCCTCTTCACATGAGCAAATTTGATAGTTTTAAGGGTTCGCAGGTGAGAATAGATGTGTTAAAAAACCTGCAAGAGATTCCAGTGCTTTAACACTTTATCTGGAGAGGTTTCATTGCTAATCTTCTTAGCCGCTTTAATAATTAATTTTGAATTTGTTTCAATTATAACATTGTGTGAACTTGAATTCACTAGGATTTCCAAGCATTGGTCTAATGCCATGAGCTCAACCATGTTATTTGTAGCCTTCCCCAAGTGGCCATGTAAGATTATCTGTATTTCTCCCTGATCGTCTCTTATGGCACCCCCAAAGTCTGCTAATCCTAGGTTGTCCGTAGCTTCTCCATCAATATTAGCCTTTAAGAAACCATAGGGAGGAGTGTTCTAGATGGTAACACACTTGTTTATAAGCCTCATTGCCTTCATTATTCTCAGAGGATTGATAGACTGAAGACCCAAGTGAAGTAGAATTCTCTCCTCATGGGGCAGGGGAGGATCTTTAGGAAGGGTCCTCAACAAGCTTCTTATTGTGTCTTTGAGCTGCCTTAGAATTTGCTCAATTATGTGTTGGGGCCTGTGTGTTTTGTTTTTGAGGATTCGACTGTTGCGTTCTTTCCACACATGCCAGATGACACATCTTGGAACCAGAATCTAGGCTTTATTAACTATCTCATTCCATGAGAAGTTCTTCCTCCAATTCTTTAGGGTGTTGGATATGTTGAGACTATCCTTATCAGTTTGTCTAAAAATAGTAGCCACCAAGTCCCACACCTTTGAAGTGAAAGAACAGAGGTTGAGAAGGTGTTCTATCGTCTCCTCATGAGTACCACAAAGGTAACACCTAGAAGGACCAATGAAGCTTTTCTTGAGGAGATTCTCCCAAGTTAAGATCTTCCTTTGATGTACTAGCCAGATGAATAGCTTTATCTTCATCCAATGCTGACTTGGCCAAAGTTTCTTCTAGATCTGATTAGGAATCACGAAGTTAAATCTTGTGACTTCCTGTTTGGCCTCTTTGAGGTTAAAGTTGCCTTCAGTGTTCTTTCCCCATCTTAGTTTATTCGTGGAGGAAAAGACAAGAATCCTTCTATGCTCTAGCTCTTGGGTGAGGGTGTCTACCTTGGTTTTCAGATGGTTTTCATCACTATATCCTAGATCCTTCCACTCCCTCCATTTTCCATTATTCCTTCCCTGATCCCAAAAGTCTTTTATCAGAACCATACCTTTGTTGTATATGTCATTTTTAAGATCTGCAAATTCATCCCTATAAAGGTTGGGTTCCTGTTTCTAGTTATCCTCCCAAAATCGAGCAAGATCCCCTGCTTGAATTTCCCAAAAACAATGGTGCTACACAATGTTTTTATTCTCCTAGGTAAGGTTGCAAATATGGGAGCCCCTGATTTTCCCTGACATTCTAATGTGATCCTTCTCCTGCCAGTGCTTCAATGGCATATTTTTGTTTCCAAAGCTTAACCCAGGGGGCATTCAGTTCCTTCATCCATCTTCACCAAAGCTTGGCTCCAAGACTCTGTT
This sequence comes from Pinus taeda, assembly GCA_000404065.3. Taxonomy (NCBI): domain Eukaryota; kingdom Viridiplantae; phylum Streptophyta; class Pinopsida; order Pinales; family Pinaceae; genus Pinus; species Pinus taeda. The sequence goes on from APFE031008687.1 coordinate 167,518, forward strand.
GAGGGTCTTAGGATCATGAAGCTCCAATCCACCATGGTTCTTGGGCTTGTAAAGCTTGTCCCAAGCTACTAAAAGCCACTTCTTTTTCTCTTCCCCTCTGCCCCACAGAAATTCCCTTTGTATGCTTCTCATTTGTTGCTTAATACCTTCAGAAGTAGGAAGAGCTAAAATCATAAAAATGGGGATGGCTTGCAAGACAGCTTGTGTGAGTGCAAGGTGTCCTGCCAGGTTTAGTGATCTGCATGTCCACTTTCTAATCTTGTCCTGAAGTTTATTTAAAATCTGTTCCCACACTTTCTTGCTTAGTGGTTTGTCAGTAAGAGGAATGCCAAGATATTTGGAAGGTTGTTGTTCTCTTTGAAATCCAAGAATTATGGTAATATTTTTCTGAATAGCAATATTAATGTTAAAGAAAAAAACTTTGGACTTGTTAAGGCTTACCTTCGTGCCCGCTGCCATAGAAAAGTAATTTAAGATGTTTTTGATTGCTCTGGCCTACCTGATTGTAGGTATGCCTTGCAACATAGTATCATCTACAAATTGTTGATGAGTGTTTGCCTCTCCATCGATGGTGAGTTTGATACCTTGAATTCTTCCTTTAGCATTTTCCATTTTAATCACTCTACCTAGCCCTTCCATCATGGGGATGAAGAGGAACGGTGAAAGCAGATCTCCTTGTTTGAGCCCTTTGGAGGGGGTGAAGGTCCTTGATGGAGCTCCATTAAGTTGTATGGAAAAATTGGCTGAGGTAACTAATTCCATGACCCATCTTATCCAATTCTGATCAAAACCACAGGCTTTTAGAATTTCTCTTATGTAAGCCCAACTCAATTTTTTATAGGCTTTCATGAGGTCCAGCTGAATGATCATGTCAGCTTGTTTGCTGCTTTTGAGAGAGTGTACCACCTCATGAGCTTGGATGATATTGTTGAGGATTTGTCTTCCCTCCACATAGCCTGTTTTCTCCTCCGATATGAGAGGGTAGAAGTGGTTTGAGTCTATTGGCTATTGCTTTGGAGATAATTTTATAAAACACATTACATAAGGATATGGACCGAAAACCATCTGGAGTCATGGCATTTTCCTGCTTTGGAATTAGAGCTATGAAGGATGCATTCAGAGCCTTTAGAACCATTTTGGATCTTCTTGAGTCTTCCACAACCTCAAGGATGTCATGTCAGAGAGAAGACACTAATCAAGATCCCAAAAGATGACTCACCTCTCTGTAATCATCTATATATGGATCGCTCATCACAGAGATCCAGAGGCTAGAATTTTGTAACTTATATAGAAGTGTTGTTGGTATTCTGGTGTACATTCACAGTGTTGGGTGATTTTGCTTTGCTTGAGGTGAAGAAGGGCTTCTTAGCTGGAGGATGATGTTGGGTCAGACCTCATGGTTGTAATCCTCTTGCTACTTTTTATCTGAATAAAGCTATTCTTGTTTCCTTCCATATTCTGGTGTACTTGTTTATATATGCTTGTATATGGTTAATGTACATCTGATCCTGCATTATTTATGAACTTAGATCCTTGTTTCTTGCATAGTAGTATGTTGCTGTGATTCTACAGGTCCTTTTGAAGCTAAGCAGACAAAGAGCAAGCGGCAAAACTCTATCAAGAAAGGGAGGAAATCGAGCGCAAGACTCAGGTTGGCCCTCTTGGTTCTCCTTTAATCTATTTTCATAAAAGGAATCAATAGTAGACTTTGATTGTTTGTTTCTAAGATAGCCACCCATCTTAGTGGGAATAGTAGCATCCGTGTGGACACTATTCCCATATAACAAAATGGCGACTCCGCTGGGGAGCAACTAGATTACTTGTTAGCCTATCTATCCTTGTTTCTTTTATAAACATATAGACGGAGCCTGAAGTCAAGCCAGCTAGCCTTCGAACTGCATTTGTCATACAAATGCAAAGTAGATCAATGCTACTTCAGTCAGTCTTCGGGTTTTGTTTATAAATTAAATAATAGATCTGCAAGCAATCTAATTGCCCTGGGCGGTGGCTCTAGTAACCTCTTAGATCACCCCTGTGTTTTTACATACATTGATCTCTAATTATTCAGCTTAAACACCTGAACTAAACTGCCTGTGAGTGAAATATTGTTCAAAGTCTCGCACTGTAACCATCGCACCCTGCCTTAAGGCAGCCTGTATGCATCGCACTTCCCGAATGCAGTAGGTGCGCTACATACTGAGTTCACTGTGTAACAGGTGTGATGGTCAGGGAGGATTGATTTTGCCCTCCGACTATGGATTTTTCTCACTGTTTTCAATCTTATTCAAGAGTTTTGCTGTCTGTAATCATTGTACTTCTGTGAATACCCCCTTCTCTTGCATTATTCCGCCTCCTTAGTGTAAAGAACTATAAACGTTTTTCATGTATTGTGCGTCGTTTTAGTTCTCTTTTGCAAAAAGTAACATAGTCGAACTGTCGTCCCTAGATCTGAAAGTGTCGTAGCTGTCGTTTTCAGTTTTAGAAAGCAATCCCATTTTTTTATATATTTGATTATACAGTTACTATTGCATAAGATTTGAATTACTAGTTTTAGAGTGTTGAAAAGCAATTTCCATTTCAAAATCGCAAAGTGTCTCTCTTGCTTTCACTTCGTTTTGAAAAAGAATTTTGTTGATTACAGTCGCTTTAAAAGTAAATTCAGTTTTGCACATAGCTTTCTTAATGTCATTTACACATTAAAAGAGCTGAAAAAACAAATACATGCATGTGCATTTGCATTTTGAATGCTTGGCTTGATTTAGGACTGTGCATATTAGCGTGTGCTCTGTGCTCTGTGAAGAAAAGATGCTTCACTTTCTTCCCTTTAGTAGCTAGGATTTTCATTGCCGAAAGAAGATAAAACGTCTATTTATCATCTTAGACTACATTTAGGAATTATACATACATTACATGGTGAACCTGAAAGGCAAATTGTTAAACAAGATCAACTTAAAATAAATCTCAATGAATCTAACAACGCTTTGGAACTTAACGCAACATCTAGAGGTCTAGGCTAGAGATGTATTCTGGCGTCGTAAAACCTGGTAACTGTTGCTTTCAGTGCTGGTTGTTTGATTCCTCCACTCTGAGACGGCAAGTGCCAGTACGGACTTGTGCTCCCATGTACCGTCGCATATATATTGGGAGACCACAATAGGCTGCATCCTTTATCCTTAGGAAGCTGTGTCTGCCACCCTATCGATCGTAATGCACCGAACACAGCATTCCAGAAGACTGACTGGCGTACCGTAAAAGGTATTCTGCAGTTTTACGATTGGTTTGGTAATCCTCTCTGCCTAGATCTCCAGAGAAGTCCATTTTGATCCTTTTCAGACTCCTTAAAGGAAAACGTCCTCTAAGCGCTTGTCACTCAAGCTCAATAAAAATTTAAGGCGACTAGAGTCATCTTTTGTTTTTTCTTGACTCTTTAAAATTGAAAAAACAAGTTGTGTCCAAGCGTCTAAAAATTTATTTTAATCGGAATAACGTCACAGATTCCTCCGTTGATCTTCAAGTTGAGAAAATGGAGTCTACCAACCAAGGATTTCCCCACGAAGTAAATCCTAGTTCCTTCCTATCTTGGGGAGATGTTGGTCCACCCCATATGGCCACTTTGTCACTTCCAGGATTGAAAATTGGTTTGCCGATCTGGCTCTTCTCTACCTCTGTCGTTCAGAATCCCACAATTCCTGAACAGTCTAACCAGCAACTAGACGACACTAGAGTTGCCTCCCAACCTTCTACTTCATCTGATTCTCCTTCTCCTCCTTCCTCTTTGCTTGATAAAGTCGATAAAGCTAAAATTCAAGTAACTTAGAAGAAGAAGAAGTAGAAAGAGAAAAAAGAAAAGAAGAAAAAGGAACCAAAATCGAAATGGAACAACCAAGTATCATCTAGCAAAAGTCCACACACCGCACAGTCAAAACCTAAATCTCCTTGTGTCATTTGCAATGGAGACCACTATCACTGAGATTGTCCCTACATCCCTCGGATCTTAAGGGACTGGTCTCCTCATTTGCACCATCCGGTAGCATCAACCTCTGGAGATCATGTTGAATGCTCACCATCAACCAGTGAAAGTGAAGCACATGGACAAAGAAGGAATCCTAAACTTCCTTGTAAGTTGTGTGAAGGCGATCACGCCATACACCGTTGTCCCTTCCTTGAAGAGGCTAAAAGAGTTTTAGATTATCGTCCGGTTTCACCGTTACAACTTCCTCCTGGATACCAAAAACTCTTGTCGAGCCCTCCACCGTTGAAAATCCGGCTGGCCCATCCTTGTGGTCAGCCGAAGCACCTACGTTGAAAATGAACCCTCGGAATCCATACCAGACGAAATTCAAAGGGTCGATACGGCAGTTGACCCAGTATTGCCTTCAGAGTGTTCATCCTCAAACGATATTGTCACTGAAGAGAAAGAGAACGACACCATTCAAATTCTTTTCATCAGCACCGACTCCGATGAGCTTGGGGGAAGTCCTCCCGTTCCTTTACCGCAGGAAGGAAGTTCACCAGAGTCCTACCCGGCCGTCTATTTGGTCCCACCACCAAGCAACCTAGTTGTTTCTTTCGACTGGAATATACTAGGCAGACCCCATTTACCAGCCAGTGTACCATTCAAAATTATTGTACAATCTTATAGAATGGTCATAGTTGGTACCATCATTGATGAAGGGGCTTCTGTGAGTATCCTTTCCTCAACTGCTTGGAAAGTGCTTGGTTCGCCATCGCTTTTGCCTAAAATGAGAAATCTAAAAGGCTTCGACAAAGGAACCAGTCTACCTTTAGGGATCCTTCCAAATGTGCCCATTAATTTGAGAACGAAATCTGTTCACATGAACGTTATGATAGATCAAGGACCTTTAGATTACAATCTACTCCTTGGACACGACTATTTTTACTGCATGGGAGCCATCGTCTCCTCACTCTTTAGAGTAATGTGTTTTCCGCACAAAGGCAGAATGGTCAAGCTCGTAGACCAAATTTCATTCCCCGATTCACACATTGCAAATAGTCAAATGCCATCCCTGAATGGTCTTTTCACGCAAGAAGTGTCTCATCGGTCTCCAGTCTGTCACCTGATGAGCACGAGTGATTCAGGAAGATGTGACTGAAACCTAGGGGGCATGCACCCTGGTCTGTTTCGGTAGGAAAACCTTGGGTATAGGGTTGATTTCCGCGAGGGATATATGACTAGTTTGGCGAACCTGTCCTCATAGGAAAATGGGAACAGACTGGAATAAGATACCTTCATTAAGGTTATGCCGAGTGGCTCCGCTCCCCTTTGTTTCTTTCGATAGATGTCGCCGAGAAAGAATTTTATTTTCTACACTTATAGAACTTTCTTGGTAACCTGGAAATTTTTCACTATACTTGGGGGCATGCAAACCTTTCTATATGCAAGTGAAGAGCAGCTATTTATTTTTTATATTTTTAGGACCTCTAACCCTATAAACCCGTAAGGCTAGTCTTTTCCTAACTTGCATAAAGAAAGGATCTGTGGCAAAGCTTTAGAGATGTAAGCCACTTCAAAATAGCATCTTGAATGAGACATTTTTATCATACGGCTAGCGAGCAATGTTGCGCAGAGTTCAAGATCGTTAAAAAATAAACTCTCCACGAGCAGTTTTAACGCATAGTTCAAGCTTGTTAAAAAATAAACATAAGTCATGAGCAAGTGTTTCTCCCCGCGTTTAAGCTCATTAAAAAATGAATAGGTAAATAACCATTGTGAATGCCTTATCACCAACTTTTAAGCCTTGGTTTTGTTCTCGCCATCACCTCCACTCTATTTTTAGCCGAGCATTCACCCCCATATGATTGTTTACCCCTTCGAGGAACATCTGCGAACAGTGATTTTGGTAGCCATCCTTGTAATACTGCCGTGATTGGAAAATTCGAAATCTTACCTGGAATAAGCTACTACCCGAAACCATCACTCGTTCCTCGAAAACGAGTCTTCTTTAAGCTCTTTTCACCTGACTCGTAAAATATGGAAAGATTGCCGAGCGATTGGCCTCTCCGACTTGTTAAAAGGCATCGGAAGTGCTATCCCTCCTCTAGATTTTAATCTTTTTGGACCTGAGGGATTATTACACAAAAATATCGAGCGCTTGTCTTGCTCGACTTGTTAAAACTATCGCAAATTCATCCCTTTTGTATTATTTTATGCTTTTTCAAACTTAAGGGATTTTACAACGAAAAAGAATCTTCGGAGTCTTATTTCCGTTTCTTTAAAACTCTCTAAAATTGAAAGAGACCGAGTTATCTTTGTCGTTAAACTCATTAAAACTAAATAGCAACAAACTCATCCAAGAAGATGAGAACAAGTTTCATTGTCGCTAGGCTTGCTAAAATATAGCGACAGGTTCGCCTGAAGGGTGGATTATAGAAGAAGCATATGTTATCCTCCTCAAGCTTGACAAAAATAAAGAGGTATAATTCAGTGATGATTGGGGAAAATTGGGAAGAAAACAAGAAGAAACTTTATTGGTAGCAAGTCGCTCTTGAACATGACACTTTCCTTCCGCATCCATGTCAGGTTGGGTTGTTCTGTTCACTCGTCTTCACCATTGGTCCGTCATGCCATCCATATCTGGGGTTAACACTATCAATCCATCGTCAGTGTCATAGATATGTTCAAGAGAAGTCATTCAGACAATTCGCCTCTGTCTCACCCATTGCAATACATTCATGCTTCATTCCTTCATGACCTCCACCCTGAACCCCATATCGTCAGTTTGTTTTCACCTCCAAAATCATTTCTTCGTTCCGTGTCGTTGATGTGGGATTCATTAAGGCCCTCCTGCAATAGGTCACTTCTTGTCGACATCAGCTCATTATCCAAGAAGCTGACTTAGGAACAACCCTTTCAGTACTTTGATGCTTGCATGCCTTAATGGCAAGTTTCTTTCTTTCGGCGACATGTTTACATCAATGGCCTTCGACCGAGAGATTTTGCGTGGTGTTCGACGCCAAGTCCTTTTTCACACCAAGTAAATCGTACTATAGTACCTTAAGGGTCATTGTCATTATTGGTGATTCCTCTCGCGCTTGTTAACAGCTTACATCATTGGCTGGTAATCAGGCGATGTCTTTCCATGTTCGACTCCATAACATTTTTCACATGGATCGACTTGTACTCCGAGTGAAGA
>APFE031008687.1:178863-191901 GCA_000404065.3 Pinus taeda
GACGCCAAGTCCTTTTTCACACCACGTAAATTGTACTGTAGTACCTTGAGGGTCATTGTCATTATTGGTGATTCCTCTCGCACCTGTTAACAACTTACATCATTGGCTGGTAATCAGGCGATGTCTTTCCATGTTCGACTCCAGTTTTTTTTTCACATGGATCGACTTGTACTATGAGTGACAAATGGTCGAGTTTGAAGACCCCAGATCTAGTTTCATCCATCCAGGCTGCGATATATTCAGGAATATAAAAACATCCAGTGTACATCATTGCTGAAAAGATGATCATCCAAATCAAAGGATGATGTGTCCATATCATCAGTTTGTCACACAGACGATCGTCTGTCCTATGTACATGAAAAATGAGTTTATAAGGTTGAGCATGGGAATGCCCGCCTCAGCTAGATCATGAAAAAATGTTGTCAAATAATTTATTGTATTGTATCTTATTACAGGTCGCCTCCCAGCTCAGAAAAACTTCAGATCCTCATAGCAAAGCATTTCACCCGACATCAAAAACGATAAACGACCTCATGCTTTAGGAGGCAACTATTATAGACATTTTTGGGCACTTCAAACCCAATCACAAATGTCCATAAATTGAGGGCTCTTAAGTCCCTAAAAGTGTTGCTTCATTGCCTAAAGGAACAAGGTCAATTGATTACATCATCTCCCAAAATTTCTCCACTAAAAACTGCTCATAAATGGTCAAAACTAGACCATATTGAAAGCTCCATGCAGAGGGTGTGATGCATATCACGTTCCCAATGTATAGGGTGCGATGCATACTATTTTTCTCCTCTGTAGGGTGCGATGGTCGGGAATGGACAAATGGCAGGGACAAAAATGCGAGGTCGAAGATCATGGAATCTTCCAAAAGCTTCCCCTCTCACACTTGCCACTCCATTTTCGACCAGGGATGAGTAAGAGATCATCATTCTCCAAGTGGAAGCGGGAACTATAAAAGAGAAGACACTAATCAAGATCCCAAAAAATGACTCACCTCTCTGCAATCATCTATATATGGATCCGTCATCACAGAGATCCAGAGGCTGGAATTTTGTAACTTATAGAGAAGTGTTGTTGGTATTCTGGTGTACATTCACAGTGTTGGGTGATTTTTCTTTGCTTGAGGTGAAGAAGGGCTTCTTAGCTGGAGGATGATGTTGGGTCAGACCTCATGGTTGTAATCCTCTTGCTACTTTTTATCTAAATAAATCTATTCTTGTTTCCTTCCATATTCTGACGTACTTGTTTATATATGCTTGTATATGGTTAATGTACATCTGATCCTGCATTATTTATGAACTTCGATCCTTGTTTCTTGCATAGTAGTATGTTGCTGTGATTCTACAGGTCCTTTTGAAGCTGAGCAGACAAAGAGAAAGCAACAAAACTCTATCAAGAAAGGGAGGAAATCAAGCGCAATACTCAGGTTGGCCTCTTGGTTCTCCTCTCATCTATTTTCATAAAAGGAATCAATAGTAGACTTTGATTGTTTGTTTCTAAGATAGACACCCATCTTAGTGGGAATAGCAGCATCCGTGTGGACACTATTCCCTTATAACACCAACAGGTTGACATATCAGGGAGAGATAGTTCCTGGATGCTTCAGCATCCAGAATTATCAATTTCCGTGGATCCCACAAAGTGAGAATCCCCCCCGCCGAGTGATTTTCCTTAACCTATAAATACTTATATTTGAATAACCACTTATTATGAATGTATCTTATCTTTTCCATCAAACATTTTGTCTCCTGAATAAAAACCATATCTGATTTTTCTTCTTTCATTCTGTTACTAAGATTTCTTTGTTTCCTCTTATTTCCTATTCCTCTAACGTTCCAGGATGTGAACTTCTTTAAGAAAGGTTAGTAAAGGAATAACTGGTAAGATCTTTCATCTTACCTGAGTTGATCAACAGTTTTCCACATTCGTTCAGCAGTTCATTCTGTCTCTTTCTTCCTCTTTTCCTACTTGAGTCCTTTGGAGATTGTGCCTGAGGATTCTCCATCATCTTGACCCCACTTGTCTCGTGGCTATCATGATTTCTTTTGACTTAATCTCCCTTCGCTTGTGACCTCTAGAGAAAGCGTTGTTGTACTCTATCATAGTCCTCTTTTGGAAAGGAGTCCACGCCTATCACTTTTCCTTGTTCCAAAAATTTCTCTAGATCTAGATTTTCCCTATCCAGAATCTCCTCTAACTCATGGTCCTCTGTTCCTACTTTAATTGGAGTTATCTCCTGGTCCCTACTTGTCTACATCAGGCTTAGTAGAGCATTATTTTTCTTGTTTTATACTGTGATATCCTCCATGTCAGCTTCCCTATCCTGTTCCTTTGTTACATTCTCCATGTCTTGGACTATCTCCTTCTTCCCCTCTTCTTCCTCTAGGATCTTGAAGTTGTTTTGTATTGTGTGTCTGTCCTCATTTGCCTTCTTGTGTGTAAGTTTCCCCCTTTTCCTTTTCTCCCGACTTTGGTGAATCCCTCATGATCTCTCTCCACAGTGCCTTTTTGGTTATCTTCCCTGTTGATTATGGGGCAATCTCTATATAAATGCCCATGTTCATGGAATTTGCAGCATCTAAATGGTATGTGGGTCATAGTCCACTGTCTGCACCCATTCTTCATCATATACTTCTAAAATGATCGCTTCTGGCAGGGCTCCAGCTAGATCCATTTTGTTATATACCTAGGGGGGTAATATGGGGTACCGGGGGAGGTACCCAAGGTAATAATGTAATAATGGGATGGGCCATAGTAATAAATAAGGTGGTTAACCCATGTCATGTAAGGGACCACAAGTAGTTAATAATAATGTAAGGGGCCCATGGTATTAGTTGATGGTATGAGGAAACCATGGTAATGATGCATGGTATTGTATGTATGAGGCCTATATAGAGGCTAGAGACTCCACATGGAGGGATATGAAGAGAAGTATTCTTGTATGATCAAGCATATGGCTTGTGGAGTATTCTCCTTCCTTAAGGAGTGAATGTATTGTGTTGCCCTACCTTAAGGGTTTAATAATAAAGAATCATTTCATATCATTTCTGGGTTTATTTGCATTGTCTTATATTTTCATATATTTCTGGGTTAGATCTACAACAAGTGGTATCAAAGCACTTTATTGGGCACAAAAGTGGAGAATTTTTTTTTCATTTTTGCAGGATTTCAGGCGCGGCGAGTTTGCAGATCAGTTTTGTACATTTCGGTGCAAGATCTACAAAATCTAATTGTAGATCTCGATTCTATGTGAAAAAGTAACCGATTTCAAAAAACAAATCGGCTGAATCGGAGTCTGGATGAAGGAGATATCGCTGATTTAAAATCAGTGGGGTTGCAGACAAATTTTCGGGGCAACGAATTTGCGGCGCCGATCTAGACATCCTAGTGCCAGATCTACAAAATCTAATTGTAGATCTAAATTTTTTGAGAAAAATTTCCCAATTTAAAAAAAAAAAAAATCAGTCGAATCGAAGTCCGGATGAGAGAGATATCGCTGATTTAAAATCAGTTCTTTTTTGCAGAAATTTTGGTGACGGCGGGAGAGTAGCAGCGCAGATCTGGAATTCTAGTGCCTAGATTAGGATTTCTATCACATGGGCAGATGCAGAATGATTGTTCCATTTCTAAAAACAGGTCATAATAAGGATTCTGAGCAATATTGACGAAACTATGACAATTTCAAATTTTCGCCAATTTTTTTTGTGATGGCGTACCTAGATCAGAAATTGAAGGCCTTGTATAAATTTGATGGCTCTCATCCAGCCAAATGGCTAGCACAAATGGAAAAATATTTCGAATTGGATCACGTTTATGATGATTACAATCAGCTTAAGATGGGGAGCATGTACTTGGACTATGAAATACAACAATGGTATCAAGGGAATCAACGTGGCTATGGAAGGTTCTTGACTTGGGACGCCTTCAAAAAAGCTCTTATGGACCAATTTGACCGTGGGTACTATCAATATTAATGTACAGAAGAAATTCCTAAAGCTATGGTATAAAAAGAAGAAAATTGCATTACAGGATATTTCCATCCATAAACAGGTAGAGCACATGGAGGCTGAAGCAAAAGATGTTCAAGGGACTGACATATCAGATGATGAGCCTTTGATGATCGAAAATCAAACACAAACAGAGGCTACAGAAGAAAAGGTTACAGGTGATGATACATCAGAGGAGGGCTGAGTGGTTGAAGTCATATTGAAAAAGAAGACACCACAACAGGCACCACAGCAGAGTGAAGTCAAGCAAAAGCCATCGTGGGTTAAAACTTCAACATATCATCACCCACATCACCCCGCAAGACAACCATCAAGATGGAATACAAAGGAGAGACAATCCACCTACTACACATCAACACAGAAGAGCTGCCACGGTCAACTTCCATCTCAAGCGAGCGAGGCACCAGCGAGATCGAGGGTTCACCTTTCTCTTGGATGGCTAGATGCACGTGCATGGTATCAGTGGACTACTCTTTTGAGTAGATCTTATTATTTGTGTTCTTCCCATGTTTCGGGGACGAAACATGCTAAGGGGGGTGGAATGTTATATACCTAGGGGGGATAATATGGGGTACCGAGGGAGGTACCCAAGGTAATAATGTAATAATGGGATGGGCCATAGTAATAAATAAGGTGGTTAACCCATGTCATGTAAGGGACCACAAGTAGTTAATAATAATGTAAGGGGCCCATGGTATTAGTTGATGGTATGAGGAAACCATGGTAATGATGCATGGTATTGTATGTATGAGGCCTATATAGAGGCTAGAGACTCCACATGGAGGGATATGAAGAGAAATATTCTTGTATGATCAAGCATATGGCTTGTGGAGTATTCTCCTTCCTTAAGGAGTAAATGTATGGTGTTGCCCTACCTTAAGGGTTTGATAATAAAGAATAATTTCATATCATTTCTGGGTTTATTTGCATTGTCTTATATTTTCATATCAGATCTATAATATTCTTGAGTTAGATCTACAACACATTTCCACACATATTTAGACAAAGGAGGTATATCTTCATTTCAAAGTTGCCTCTAAGATCTTTAGAAAATTTCCCAGCTTGTTGCCTATGGTTTTCAAAGGTTCTGGTAGCCAATAATCAAGAGGAAGGGAATATAGTCTGATCCAAACCGGTACTGATGTGAATGTTTCACGTTCTGGGACAAAGTTCATTATCCATGGCCGCATGTACAGTCCTATTGTAGCCTAGAAATAGGCCGCCCCCTTCAGACACTCTGTCTTTGTCTTCTATGTTTGCGAACACTACTGTGAAAAAGCCCTTAGAACCCAGACGTAAATGTATTTCTCCCTTTGGCTTCCAATGGCTCTATGTCCAGACATGCAACACCCTCTCTATCGGCCATAACCCCATGAACTTGCATATCATTGCATGCTACGTCATATGATCTCTGTGAGCTTGTATCGTTGTGTCACTTAATACGACCCTAGGAATAATGCCTGACTTGGATTTGTAGACTCAAATAGTCTTTCTGGAAGCCGGTTTTGCACTACTGCCTCCGTTGTCCTTTTCTTTTCTCATTTCCTATTGATTCCCTTCCTAATCCTGATCTCCACTTCTTCCAGATGTCCCCTAACTTCTGGTTTCTGAGATCTTGTCCAGTAGGTTTTTGAAATGCTTCTTTCCCGCATCTTGACTTCCTCCTATGACTGCTTTGCTGTAGGAGGGAGCAGCACTCCCCCCTACACTGCCCGCCATAGAACCCTAAATCCAAAACCCTGTCTTCAACTCCAACCCTAGCTTCTCCCGCTGTCACACTATCGAGGGTGTACTTATGACAAGGGTCAAGGGGATTTAATTAACAAATATGAATTGGCACCAATCATGATAAGCATCAAACGAAAAAAAAAACCACATGCAAAAATAAAATGCACTCACATCACACACCAAACTAAAATATAAAATACATAATATACTAGGTGCAATGCACTCAGATTGGTTATGCGATGTAGTGTCCATTGTCGAACATAGGCCAAGGATTCTTATTTACATGTGTGAATTTATGGGTCATTATCGAAAACATACAACACACCATGAGGGGGCCATGCCACATATTATTCTATTTCCATGTTCCTAAAGGCTAATGATTTCAAGGAGATGCTAGAGTCATGTCATTGTCATGAACTACGAGAAGCGTTTAAGGGTAAGTGGTTTTATGAGTTCTTACAACCCCTTGATGATTTTCATTAGGGCATAAATAAGGTACAATATCGTCATCGACAAGGGGTTTGGAGTGGTCAATTTAATGGCAATTTCAAGAGAATAAATCTAAGTGTTAAATTAATCAAAATGTGGGACTTCACTAGATGACCCAAGAAATTCCCCTTGGCCTTATTCAAAATTTTGTATCCCAAGTTCCATCACTTTAAAATATAAGATAATAGAAGCATCGTGAGTCATATTCATCCATATATTTTCAATTGAATCTATGAACTCGATGATCCTAGTGGATATTTTAGGACACCTACATATTCCACGGGCTCAAAGAAAATCTCTCCATCTTGGTATTTTTTCTAGAAAAAAATTTCTCTTGAACTTTCGGGGCCATTTTAAGTGTCACACGGAATGAGTCGAGGTTGCGGACAAGATCGACCTCCGTAGTATCTAAAGATATCTAGTGACAAGAAAGCCAATCAAAAACTATCTTTCTCTAAATATGCAATTAAAAACAAAGGCAAACAAGTGTTTTAGGCCTACCTTAGGTCCAATGCAAGTTTGTTGAAGCCTCGCTCCTTTGCTCCAAATGAGCTCCCTTGTAGCAAGTCTGCAAACACAAACAAGAAAACAAATTAAATAGCACCTGAAAAGCCAATATCATAAAGCATATCCATCATAATGATCAAGTAGATTATGAAACAAACCACATAAGACAATTTGGTGAGAAAAATGAATCTGTTTGTATTAATTCAAATCAAAGAATAACTTTACAACCTGTGCCTTGATGCTGTACAAGCTCCTCCCAGGGTCCGACAAGAAGTCTCCTCTACTTTGACAAGTTTCACTCACTTCCCAATGAAGCCAAAAGGTATGTGATCTCTCCTCTCAAGCTTAACTAGGAAGTCCCAATTCCATTAGCATTTACCCTAAAAAATGTTCAGCTTCTAAACTCCTCAGCAACTAACCCAATGCCTTAATTTATAGTGCAATGGAGGGAAGTTACTAGGTCCTCCTTCAAAGGGATAGCTCCTCCTATCAAGGGATTAACTCCTTCTCTTTTGGGATGCATGAACCACCTTGGAGCGAACAATCCATGTCAGAATTCCTTCTAGAATCATCTAGAATTAACCCAAAGTGAGTTTTTTAGAATAAACTTACGCCTTTTTAAATTTTACTGGGGTACGCACCCACCCCTTTATAGACAGAGCGTGCAGATACGCAGGTAACATGAACAAAGGGTGCGGTCCCACAGGAAAAACAGGGAGAAAGTGCGGAACCAGAGCTTTATTGATTTTTAATGTCTTTCTCTCATTTGCAAAGCTTGACATGAAGAGCTAAGGTTTGAGACTTGCTTAGGAGGACAGTATAAGTGATGATAGACCCATATTGACTGCAAATAGTCATGGTGATGATATTTTTGTGTAACAAATTGCCCCCTAAAGTGCGAAGTCTGTGGTAGATGAGGATTTCATTTATCATTTAGGAAGAGTGACATACTTTATCATTTCGAGGATCATCTTGTGGAGGGCCCGGTTGGAACCTATAAAAACATTCAATGAAAAATATATATATGAGATCATATCATCGCTGAGGTAGGCAATCCCATACTAAGATCAAAACTAACTAGAAAACTAACTACTGCTCTGATATAGGAATGATCTTGTAATACATCACAAGTATAGACACATGTAGACACAGTATGGACACAGCCATCTGTTTATGAATAGTCCACCGTATAATGAATACAAAATTCCTTGCAGCCTTGATGGTGGAAACTAGATCCAGGGTCTTCATTTCTACTTCCCAAAATACTACGATTCTATCCATGCGAATGAATGTGTTGAATTCGAACATGGTAAAAACCACTTGATTACCAGTCAATGATGTAAACTATTAACGAGTGTGAGAGAAACCACCAATAATGTCAATGGATCTCAAAGTACTCAGTACAATCCATGAGATGTGATTAGATGTGTTGATGTCGAACATGTCACGGAATCCTTTGATCGAAGGTCAATGATGCAACCATTTGTTGAAGGCGAGAAAACTACCATTGAGGCATGCTGATCCCAAGGTACTGATGATTTCTAGATTATCTTTCTAGATAAAGAGCTGAAGTCGATAGAAAGCGATCCATCGTAGTAAAGCCCACAACATGAAATCATAGATAAAGTTTGAAGAAATTTGGTTGCAAGGACTCACTCAGGGATGGTCAAGATGGACGACAAATATTTTGCAGATGAATGGCTTATTTGCACTGACCTCTTGAACACATAATGACACGTCAGATGGTTTCATGAAAATTGACCCAAATTTAATACCCAGAAACCGGCTGAAGACTTTCAATGTGGTTTGATCAATTGTTAGGCAAAGGATTTCCCAACCCAGGTGAATAAAGTGTCGTGTTCAAGAGTGGTTACAAAGTATGACAAATAGACTCATTTTTCTCTCTTTTCCCCCACCATTTCTAGCAAGTACCCCTTTATTTTCCTTTACAAGCTTGAGGAGGATAACATTTGCTTGATTATAAGCTCATCCTTTGGATGAGTCCAACTTATTTTAAATTCGGACCCTAAGAAGGAGTGGTTCGTTCTTGTTTGTAATTGAACAGGTCCTTTACTGTCAAAATTCAACAAGTCCAGTATAGGAGAAACTCGGCGTTTTTCAATTTTAGAGAGTCTGAAACAACTTAAGAAGACTCCGGGGTTGACCTTTTTCGTAAATTTGTGTCTCCCAAGCCCGAAAAAGTATAAAATTATACTTGAGAGAACCGCTTGATCTTTACGACCAAGGAGTACTTTCCGTAATTAGTGCCTCTGATCCGAAAAAGTAAAAAAGCGATCAATGACACGTCGTTTCATGACCAATATCGAATTTTGAAACGACAAAAATCTGGAAATCTTTTCGTGTTTTTACGGTCAGAAAAGGGCTGTAAGAGGACCGTCTTTTTAGTTCCGTTTTAACGAGCTTAAAAAGAAAAACTCGGCAATTTTTCATGTTTTAGGAGTCAGAAAAGAGCTTAAAGGTGACTAATGTTTTTTCATCGAAAATGACCAATTTCACCTGAAAAGTCCGTTATCCTGAACAAAAACTCAAACATTACTCATACATGTTTAAAATGGATAAAAATGTTGCAGAAAATACCTTTTCAAAGTGAAACATAAACAAATTTGGAATTTATTTATTCAAAAAACTTATAAAAAGGGCCTTCGTCAATTCATTTTTACCGTTTGAGATTTGGGTGAGAAAAAAGGGCTTTTGGTCAGAAACTTCCCGTGAAGATTGCGAAAAATCTGTTCGTCAGAATCGAACGTCGTCTCCTCCAGGTAATCCACATCATCCTACTCTTCATTTCCATCCATTTCAAATTGTTTTTTAGGGGTTCATTTTATTTTTTAGGAGGTTTTAGGTTTAAAAACTCGCGCGCGGGGGCCCGCGGGTTTACTAGAGGGGACCCACGTACCCCGACTTTTTCGCAGTGGGAAAAAAGTCGGGGGTACACACCTGTCGTGAAGGCAAGGTGAGGGCCCACACACTGTCTCTAACCAGAGGGTGCATACCCCGCACAAAGGTTTTTAAAACCTAATGAACTTAAAAATTACCCAAAAAATTTAATTTTGTATATTCTAATTCGCCTTTTTACTAGATGTAGGATAAACATCATGCTTGATTGGCGAGAATGGGAGCATGAGGACGTACATCTTGTCGCAATGAATCATCAACCTTCGATTGATGCATTGAAGGCATGTGGCTTATACAAATTCTGGGCCATACCTGGCATGATGGCCCAGGTGGACTTTCTGCAGTGGCTGGTGGATAGATGGAGCATACAGGACCAGTGCTTCTTCATTGGTGGTCACCAGCTTGAAATAGAGCCAGTAGACATATACTTTTTGACCGGTTTTCCCAAGAGAGGTGAACATTTGACTCTATTCGGGGCTAGGGCAGGTGGCTAGTCTGTCGATAGCCTCTGGCTAGAGTACTGCAATGTTCAGAACAGAGACAAAGGGATAGATATCAAGACAATATCCTGTCATGAACTCATGGTGATTGCAATTACGGTTGCCAGACTCTGTGGGAGCGCAGCACTACATATAGCCACTGGATCCCAGATGCGGATGGCAGTTGACTGCTTTCGAGGCACCATTTTCAACTGGTGCAATGTTGTGTTGGCTAATGTAAAAGGCCAACTGACTAGGGCCAATAATGGAGAACTGAAGACCTTTGGATATGGTGCTATAGTTGTGAGCTTTGGCTTGGAGAGGGTCCCACTGTTGGTCCCACAGCACCTCACCGTTGGAGTTGGGCTTCCTCGAGAGCCCAAACTGATGTGATGGGTTGCAGTTATGGCCCGTCATCCTGATGAGGGAACAGAGGTCGTTCGATTCAAACCTGAGTATTTCCAATGGTTGGAAAACCAGGCTTTTGCTATCCAGGACTTTCCTTATGTTGGGGTAGAATTTCGCGGTGACCCAGACATGGCTCTTCCACCAGGAGAGCAATGGGATAACTCAGGTAAAATCATTTTCAACATTTTCCTAATTTAATTTTTTTTGTTTTTATCTCGTCCCAAAACTGATAGTAAAAGTTTCAAATGCAGATGTAGGCCCACGACGACTAGCCACTCTCCAGCCTTACGAGAGGAAACAACCAGCTGCAGCGGCACCAGCCCCACAGGACGAGTCAACAGAGACTTTGGCCGAGTTGGAGAGCCATCTATAACGCTTGATAGGGGACATTCTGGAGACTAGCATAGATGATATTCCTTGTCAACTTCAGCGCTATATGATTGGGGTCTCAGGACCTTTTAGGAGGTTCCTTTGTAAGGTGGCTCGTGCAGTGTTTTCTTATCGAGATCATCACCAGTGATAGGATGATCCCCTATTGTAGTCACATATGACATTTTGCTTTTTGTACTTATCATTTTTTCCGATCATAAGGTGTTTTTCAACCTATGATCGAGGGCGATGTATATTTTGACACACTCCTATATTATACTATATCACTATTACTAGCTTATCTTGTTAAACATGTTATGGAATGTTTTTAAATTTACTTGTATGATTATTGCAAATGTCTACTTAACATTTGAGAAGCAATTGCATCTGCTAATGTATTTAAAGATCTTGGAATATGCTTGTTTGGTCAATTTAGTGTTGTCTAAATTGCTATCATAAATTGTCAACCCAGGGCTCGTAAGCTGATGAAGTGAAGTGTACAATATATACTTAAGCAGCCTTTCCTAGTTCTTTTTGTCTTTTTTAGTTTATGTTTGGCTTATCTTCCTAATGTGATGTGATGAAGTTATAAAAAAGTGAGTGAATGTGTGTGTATGTGGTGATTTCTAAAATGCTTCTTAGATTAAAAGAGAAAACTTGAACAATAACTTGAAATGGAATTAAAGCTTTGAATCAAAGTAAAGCATCAAACAAAAAGACCAATGGCACTAGTCCAATACCTTTACTGCTGATAAGAATGAAAATGACATCTATATTAACTAATCTGAAAGCAAGAACACTACTCTAACTTTTCTATTGAATCTAAAGCAATGCAAAAATTAAGTGACAAATCACACTACTTAATTCTCTCTTAACATTTTTCCTTTAGCTAAATTGATCATGTGAAAAGAGTTAGGAGTGAATTAGCAATATGAGTCTAAAACTAAATAAACCAAGATGCAATTAGATGATGTTTTGGTCCCATAAAAGTTAGTGAATTATGATAAACAGAACCATTAAGAGATTAGCAACTTGACAAAACTTGATAAAGTAAACTAAGTAAGGAATTAACTAAGCAAGGAAACTAATAAAAATCAGAACGAAAGTCAGCAATTTAGATAAGACAACTTCAGATGCCACTAGTGTTAAAAAGAAGTAAAAGCACACTGTCCCGGGCTCCTAATCAAAGCTGTAAAAACACACTGATCAATCATGAAAAGTACAAAAATGTAAAGTAGCATAATTAAAAACTGTACATTAATATACATGATCAATTAAAGAAAAAGAAATGCAGGAAAGTAAATTCAAAGGCTACTGTACAATGGTTGTAGCAGATAGGGGCCCTCCATCCACTTCAACCAATTAAAAGATCAGCTACGTGGATAGAAACAGAACTGTCTTCTTTGAATTAAATCAACTCATAATAAAACACAGTGGAGAGCGTAAACGCTTTATAAAAGAGTCTTTAAACAAAGTTTACAGCAGCAAAGATTAACTTCCCAAAAGCTAACTAATCAGCGTATAGAAACACTTTATTTATAGCAAGAACATCAACTGTTCTGTGCGTAAAGTAAGCTAACTAACAGCTAGGAAAAAGACACGTTCAACAGCACCGTGCACGGATCTAGGGAACGGTCATCATGGTTTAATAAATCCGTTGTTGGATTATTTTCCCCTGCAGTCTTCGTGGCTAAAGAAGAGGCCAGCTGTGACTTACGTGCTCCAACTAAACACGCAGATCCGTGCCACCGTTTGCAACCTTGCCGTTTGACCAGAGCTACCTCCACGTTGACCAGGGGTGTAGACGGCCAGTTTGGCTGAGCTGATAGCATACGCACCATGTACACAGTCATACAAACTTGCCCATGTGGCTCTTTTCTCTGGAGGACACCTGGATCATAGCAAACAAGAAAATGGCTGCGGAATCTGGGATCGGCTGCGGAATCAGAGATCAGCTGCGGAAACCCTGTATCAGCTGCGGAATTGTAGCACTTGAACCAAAAATCTAAACCAACAGTCAATCATTAGCACAATTAGCAAATCATGTTAAAAAGTCCTATAATGCAATGAATTGAACAAGTTGATGAAGGAAATGAGTAGGAAAAGGCTGTTGGGAGGATGGGTAA
>APFE031008688.1:0-76176 GCA_000404065.3 Pinus taeda
ATCTAGTTACTGCAGCTGACTGTGTAATTTACATGTACTTGATGATCATTTGATGTATATGGATCCAGTTTGAAAATTTATGAAAAAGTGGTCCTTGAAAAGAAGTAGGGGGTTGTAGCTCCCTTCCAGGAGAGACTGGAAAACGAGAGAGAGTTGTAGCTCTCTGCAGGTTGCAGCCTACGTACTGGTAAAGGACTGGACCAGTAAAAGACCATTGTAAAAGGAGTTTCTAATTTGAAAGAAGATAGAGACATATTGCAGCAGGTGGTTTTCACCCACATTGGGTTTCCACCTTATATCTAGTGTTCTTTGATGTGACTGTCTTTTTTTGTTCATGCTCATTATTTTATGGTACTGATATGAAAAAATAATTCAAAGTGTAAATAAGGAGATTTGGTAAAAGGACTAGATAATACTGATTCACCCGCCCCCTCTCAGTATTATTTTCAACAGAATTTTTGTAGTAGGTGGCAAAGCCAACTTGTAGGCCACTTCTCCAATGTGTTGAAGTACTTGATATGGTCCGTAGAATTTGGGAGAGAGTTTCTGACGTCCTTTGTCTTTGAGTGATGTTTGCTTATATGGTTGGAGCCATAAAAGGACCTGATCCCCTTCTTGAAAGTGGCGCTGTGAGCGATGCTGGTCTACCTGTTGCTTCATGTGGTTCTGAGCTTGATGAAGATTCTCTCGAAGATGGGTGAGCATAGTTGCGCGATGTTGTAGGAGTTGATCCACTGCTTGGACTTTTGAGCATCCCTTGAGATATGAAGTAGGGGAAGGCGGGAGTTGACCATATACTACTTCATAGGGAGTCATTTTGGTGGTGGCATGATAGTTGGTGTTATACCACCATTCTACCAAAGGTAGCCACTGTACCCAAAGGTGTTGTTTTTCTGAAGTAAAACACCTAAGGTAGGTTTCTAGACACTTGTTGACAGATTTAGTTTGACCATCTGTTTGCGGATGGTAGGAAGTACTGATTTTTAGTTGAGTGCCTTGGATTCTGAAGAGTTCCTGCCAAACATTGTTGGTGAAGATCGAGTCACGGTCGGACACAATAGAAATGGGCATGCCATGCAATTTGAAGATCTGATCCATGAAAGTTTGAGCAACCAAGGTTGGTGTAAACGTGTGGGGAAGAGCGGAGAAATGAGCATAATTCGACAATCGGTCCATAACCACCATGATGACTAACTTGTTCCTTGATTTTGGAAGGCCTGTAATGAAATCCATAGAAACCTCCATCCAAATTGATGCCGAAATGGGCAATGGTTGTAATGTGCCTGCTGTGTTGACGGTTTCCCCTTTGTGGCATTGACAGAAATCGCATTCGGCTACAAAGGTAAGGATGTCCTTTTTCATGCCTGTCCAAAAAAATGATCTTCTGGTGCGAACATACGTCTTCTGAAAGCCCGAATGACCTGCAACGGGAAATGAGTGCATTCTACCAAAATGCGACTTTTGAAGGTAGATGTTGGTGATACTACGAATCTGTCCTTGTAGCGAAGAATATCATCCTACCACGAGTAGCCCTTGGTGGAATTTGGATCTACCTGCAACTGAGAAATGAGTTGGGAGAGCCCGGGGTGTGAAAACCATTCCCTGCGAGCTAGCAGGGTACCTTCCTCCTCAAATTGGCGAGATAATGCATCTGCTACACTATTGTCTTTCCCTTTCTTGTAAATGATCTCATAATCATATCCCAGCATTTTGGCTAGCCATTTATTTTGTTGTGGGGAGGAGAGACGTTGCTCCAAAAAATATTTAAGACTGTGATGATCTGTGCGGATTTGGAAATGTTGCCCCAATAAATAAGGTCGCCAGGTGTCGACTGCATGTAATATGGCCATCATTTCCTTCTCGTATGTAGTTGGCCCTGATTCTTCCCACTGAGTTGCTGGCTTTTCAAGGCCAACGGTCGCCCTTCCTCCATTAAAACCGCCCCAATACCTGTCCCCGAAGCATCACATTCAATGACAACAGATCTGGTGAAGTCAGGTAGTGCTAAAACTGGAGTGGAACACATGGCATTTTTTAGAGCTGTAAAGGCCTGTTGTGCTTCCTCATTCTAGAAGAATGAATTTTTATTTAGGAGTTGGGTGAGGGGCTTCACTATGCAACCATAGTTGTAGACAAATTTATGATAATAGCTTGTGAGACCCAAAAATCCTCGCAAGCTCTTCAAGGTCTTAGGTTGAGGCGATTCCTGCATTGCTTGGATCTTTTTGGGGTCCACCTTGACACCCTCACGCCCCACAATGTGGCCCAAATACTCTACCTCTTCCATGCCAAACGAACACTTGGACATTTTGACAAATAATTTATGCTTGCAGAGCAGTTGCAAGAGTAGATCTACATGCTGAAGATGTGCGGCCCAAGTGCAACTATAGATGAGGATGTCATCGAAGAAGAAAAGGACAAATTGCCTGAGATATGGCTTGAGAATGTGGTTCATAAGGCTCTGAAAAGTAGAGGGGGCATTACAAACACCAAATGGCATGACCAGGAATTCATAGTGGCCTTCAAAGCAGTCTTGGGGATGTCGAATTCCTTCATGCGAATCTGGTGGTAGCCTGAGCGAAGATCCAGCTTCGTGAAAAATTGAGCCCCATTGAGTTCATCCAGAAAATCATCAACCACCGGGATGGGAAATTTATCTTTGACTGTCAGCTTATCGAGGGCCCTGAAGTGAGGACAAATCCGCCACTCCCCATCTTTTTTGAGCACCATGACCACTGGGGATGAATAAGGACTGATGCTGGGATGAATGACCCCTGCTTCCAAAAGTTCCTTGATGATTTTTTCTATTTCGTCTTTTGGGTGAACGGATATCTGTATGGGCGCACATTTGGGGGTTGGGCCCCTGGAACCAAGGTGATGCTATGATCATGTTCCCCTCGCGAGGGTGGAAGCCCCTGAGGCTTGTCAAAGACCGATAGATGGTTATTTAAAATCTGTTGCATCTCAGGATGAATTGGCGGCGGCTTGGTTTCGACTGCCTGGATGGCATTAAATTGAGCTACAACTCCATGATTGCCATTTTTTAACAATTTTTCCATCCTATGCAAGTTGATGATAGAGGGGGCTCCTACCTGGAGTCCACGGAGGGTATGTGTGTAGTTGTTCTGCTTAAAACTCATATATAACTCCTGGAAATCCATTGTGATTGGCCCAAGAGTGCGGAGCCATTCAGCTCCGAGGAAAATGTCGCAACCCCCCATGTGTATGGTAAACATGTGGGTTTTCAACTGGTAATCTCCCATTTGAAGTTTGACATTTTCACAGCAGCCTTCACATTTCATTGTGCCTCCATCCGCAATTTGAACTTGGAAGTTAGAAACTGCTCGTACAAAACAATGCACCACTTCTGCAACTTTTTGATGGATGAAATTATGTGTACTTCCACTATCAATCAATACTACTACTGGGCGATGTTTAATAAAACCTCTGATTTTGAGAGTTTGAGGGGAAGAAATCCCTACCAAAGCATGCAACGAAATGACTGGTTCGTCAGAGACATTGTCCTGTTGGTTGTCTTCTTCAAGCTGCTCATGTTCCTCTAGTGGTGGCTCTTCCTCTGTTGAGCTATAGTCAGTGGCATCAATTTGAAAAAAATTGGGCTCCTTGCATTTATGCCCTGTGGATTATTGTTCATCACAGTAGTAACATAGGCCTTGCTTTCTCCTTTCGGCCATCTCCGCAGGTGACACCTTTTGGACTTTAAGTGTTTGAGTCGTGTTGTGAGCCTGTGGGGGGCGACCTTTAGCGGAGAGATTTGGGCGACTGTATTGGGCTGCTAATGCACTTTCAACGTTACGAGCTACCTTGCAAGCCTCCCTCCATGTGGGAGGGTGGTGCAGTAGGACTTGGGCTTTGATAGCTTCTTTAAGGTCGTTGATAAAACATTCCGTGTAGAACCCATCTGAAAGACCCCAAGTACGGAAGGCTAAGGCTTCAAAAGCTGTAATATATTCACCCATTGTACCAGTGTGTCGAAGCTTAGTAAGATGACCCAAAAAAGATGATTATTGGTCAAAGCGGTCTTGAAGAGCTTTGGTGAATTTGGGCCAAGTCCTAAAAGTTCCAGTGCAACGTTGCTGCCATTCCCACCATTGCCACCTTTCATTGTTCAGGTACATGCTCCCCAACATAAGCTGAGTCTCATCATCGTAGATGCGATTTAGTTTGAAATATTGCTCCATTTGGGCTATCCATGCTGACGGGTGAGAACCGTCAAATTTATGCATATCCAACTTAGGAGGTCTCTGATTGGGTTGTGGGTGGGTGTGCTAGACGTGAGGAGAGTCGCTAGACTCACCCTCATTGGAGAAGAGTCTGCAACTGAGTGCGTAGACAACTTACAACTTAGTGTGCATGCCAAGAATTAGTTGTTTTTCAAAAGTTAATTATATTAAGCAATAGTTCCTATGTACGTAGCCCTAGATTGGGGTGAACCACATTAATTTGGTGTTTTGATATGTATATTTTATTATTATGTATTTTAGAGTACCAGTTATTATAGTTTCATTTTACTTCAACAAGGTGATGGTTTATAGTTTTATATGGCATGTTTAAGTGAATAATTTAATGTGGCGAAGTGATTTATAAATGCTAAGAATAAGAGAACATAATAATACCCCATCTCCTAGCCCTTCAAGACTATAGAAACCTCGTTCTACATCCTCCCATAGTCACTTCGAGTGAGACTGCGATCTGCTTGTAGGTCATTTCTGAAAGGGCCATCGATAAAGTGTTTTGTTGGTGTGCACTATTGATTGAACCTAGATCACCACAAATCAACCCAAAAAATAGTGTCCTATTGGGCGCAACCCAACTTGGCCTAGATTTTGGCAAAGTCTCCACATTTTGTGGCATGGAGTGCACAGTGGAGTGTGCATTGGAGTGCATTTTGAAGAATTAGATATACCACGCAGTGTCATAAGGGCTTCGGGGTGGGTCGAAGACCCTCATTTTTGTAAAAGCACATGATTTTGTAAGGGATCAATGGTTGTCGGACCATATTTTCTTATTTTAAGGAGTCCATGGTATTTGGACCACGATATTTGGATGATGTAACCCTCCAATGCAATAGTATATATAGGGTAAAATAATACTAAGAGAATCATGGGTTTTGATTTAGATCAGTGTTAGGGGTGAATTATTATGGTGATCTATAATTTCATAACAAAGGAGAGGCTCTGCAACTCAGTGCATAAACAACGTGCAACTTAGTGTGCACACCAAGAACTGGTTGTTGTTAAAAAATTCATTACATTAAGAAATAGTTCTTGTGGATGTAGCCCTAAACTCGGGTGAACCATGTTAATTTGGTGTTTTAATGTGTATATTTTCTTACTATTTATTGTAGAGTAGCAGTTATTACTGTTGCATTTTACTTTAGCATGATGATGATTTATGGTTTAATATGGCATGTTTAATTGATTATCTAATGCGGCGAAGTGATTTATAAATGCTAAGAATAAGATAACATAATAATACCACATTTCTTAGCACTTCAAGACTGCATAAACCTAGTTCTGTATCTTCCCATAGTCACTTTAGGTGAGACTACGATGTTGTTGGAAGTCATTGCCAAAAGGGCTACTGATCAAGGGTTTTGTGGGTGCGTTGTACAGATTGAACCTGGGTCAGCCCAAATCAAGCCAACATATGCTACATGATCCAGATGTAGTAGAGTTCGTATTAGAGGTAAAGTGCCACATAGAAGGGTTGACAACTAGAATTAGTGATACCGCTATCAATTGACTTCCACTACGACTTCAGCAATACACCGTAGGAGTGCCTAGGCTTATCAGTCGACTACTCCGCAAGGTGGCTCATGTAGTGTCATTATATCATGAACACCTTTGGTTATGTCTACTTAAATCTTGCATTTAGTTTTTTATATGGGAGATGTATGCCATATGTCTCTTAGGCAAAAAAATTTGTAAAACCAAACTTATATATTCCAGTGTTTCTGGGTTTCTATTGTATTTTTAATATGGTGTGATGTGAATTGAAACCTAATTACATTCGCTACAAATGTCTATCTAAAACATGATTATCTAGGGCATCTATAAATGAGTTTAGATATCTAGAAATGTGTTTATATTGTATGAAATCAAAATGTCATTTTAGAAGGTGTACTCTTAAAGCAATGCGTAAGATGGTGGGACTTTTAACAAAATAGATATTGGCAAGTTGTAGTACTACAAGTTGTGAGTCAAGTATGACGACAAAACGATATATACCATGTGTGATAACATCATATAGTAGCTTTACTACTACGCTATACTCAACAATGTTGTTGGTGGAGCAACGAATACAAATCCCTTGCAGACTCACTAACTCTCCACTTGGAGCAAAGATAGCCCATGCTACAGAAAATCGGTTCTGAGCACTACGACACCATCATCATAACCAATAAAATTTTCAAGAGATATTGACATCTTCAAACCAAACGTAAAATGGAATCATCATAAACCATGTAAAACTTTGAAAAGACACACTATCCCTAGGCCTAGAATTGGAGCAAATAGGACTATATCTAGAATGTTGTGCAAAAGAAGATAGAGCTAACTCACATAACTCCTCTGTATTTAATTTGGAGCTCAGTTTTCTTCAAATAACTATTAAGAGAATATCTTATAATGACAATAGTTTGTTTTTTGAACCTACATATTACTAGCAATTTCCTCAAAAGGTGCAAGGTGACGCCGATAGGTTTTTTATGTTGAAGAAGTTGTACTTTGGTTTTATGTTTTGGTTTTAAGTTGGGCCTAGTTAGAGTGGGTGAGGTGATTCTCAACTTATGTGAAAGAGGCATATCAATTATTTCAAAGGCTATTTATGACCAAAGAAACAGACTCAAATATTTAGTGGCCTAATGAGATTCACTTTCGTCATGATATATTTCATTTAAGAGAACTCACTGTTCTTGATATTGAGGAAGTAGTTGAGCCGACCTGAAATTTGAAAATTGTAAAGTGTCGTTGCCTATAATTATGTTTCTATATTTTAGGAAAAGCAATAGATGCTATGTCAAACAAATTTTGATGTGTGTTAAAGCAAAATTTACATTGTTGTTGATCATTTGTATTTGTGATTTACTCTGGACTCTTTTGCTTGATCACAATTAAACCCATTTTGTAGTGGCATATATTGAAAAAAATGGTAATTTTATTTTAATGTGTAAATGAAAAATTGAACATTTTCTAAAATATATATTCATCTATTTTAATTTTTTAGATCTTGAAATTACTTATATTGATTTTCATATTTTCTGTCTAATTCACATTAGACATTATTTAGGTTGACTTTCATTTAGATGGAAGTAGTCACGCTCTACCTATCTGGATATAAGCCATATTGTAGGTTAATTGAACAAAACGAACTTGGAAAATTCTTGTTGGATATGTTTGAAATCTTAAAAATTAATATTCTCTATTACTTTTTTTTATTGAAGTCATTAACTAAAGTTTTGTTAATTTCATTTTTTTATTTTCATTAAAGACTAATAAGTCCTATAAACATAATGGGTTTGTAAAAAAGACATTATAATTGCACAAATAACATTGTAAATGTGATGAGACATTATAATTACACCAATAACACAATAAATGTAGTAGATTCCAAGAACATTACCAACTTAAGTTAAATAAATAAACGAAACCAATGCAAAGAGGTCCCTGCTAATGTCTACAACACAAGGAAGAAGAATGTCACTAACCGTATTGGTATCATTTCATACCATTCAATCCTAATCCTCTGTACTGAAGCACACTCTCTGATCCTTGTATCCCACAGAGAATTTGTTCAGAAAATCTTAAGAAAGAGAAAGAGTCGAGACGGGGAACACTCATCTTCATTCAAATCGATTGACTGCAGCGTGGCATTTTCCTTTGCATGAGCTGGAGGAGAGAGTTGTGTGCCAATGAAGCCCGAAGATGAAGGTGAATCGCAAATGATTGACTGCAGGGTTAGAGGAAGAAAATTCTTCACTAACTCCAATCATGGCCTCCCTGTGTGTTGATCATTTGTGATCCCACAATCTCCCCCAACAATGACATCCCCATGGGCAGCTGCTCCACAAGAGTAGCGTAGTCCACAAGATTTTGCAAAAAAGGAATGGTAGTAACAGTGCGATTCTTGTTGTGATCGACCATTCCCTCATTCACGTGAATGCCCGTGCAGGGTTTCACTTGTTTAGCTAAGCCCAAACTCGTAGACATCTCATTTTTTATTTTACAAGCATTCGCAGAAGTAGAGGAAAGCGGAGGATCTGGAAGACTGGTAGCAATGGAGATCATGCCGGTCTGGATTCCGAAGGTTTCGCTTTGGACGAAGGCAGTCGGGAAGTTGGTTTTGGCGTTGGATCCTCTCATATTTTTGGCGACTTTGTCATAGGCCCTGGCTGCCTCCTCGCCTGTGTCGAAGGTGCCCAGCCACTTGCGTTTTTTCGTTAATGGGTCTGTGATCTCTGGTGCATAGAGGCCCCAAGGCATCCTACTGACGCCTCTATAATGCACTTTTTTAACCACAGCATCCCATTCGCCGAGGATCTCGCTATGCCCATCCCCATTTCTATGTTTGTAAGTCACCATTTATGGCCGATCTGTTATGCGATTTTTTGGAGATTCTGGTGACGGAATTCGGGGAAGAAATTGAGGTTAAATCTTGATTTGCTGCAGTTAAAATGGTTTTTTCACTGCATATTTGGATTCATCACCCTGAAAATCCCTGGGACAATTTGATTGTGCAGAAACTAGCTATCAAACTTGCGATTTGCTGCAGGATTTTGACCGGAAAAACGGACCGGAAAGAATTCCAAAAAATCTCATTATAGACAACTGCCCCCATTTCTATGTTTGTAAGCCACTATTTATTGCAGACCTGTTGGACAAATGAATGGGCCATACCTACCATTAAAGAAGAAGATAAGCGTTCTCAACTCGCGGTCTTCAGTTACACCATCTGGTGCTCTATTGGCATAGAAATACACCATCTGGTGCTCTATTGGCATAGAAATATGTGGAAACTGACTCCACATTATGGAGGAAGTTTCACAGGGAAGATCGGAACAAATTGATGGCAGTTTCTAAATGTGCGACTATAGGATATTTAATGCCCTCACATGGGGGCTTTATAACCCCACATAACATGCGGCGGGGTGATGAGAGAGAAAAAAGCACACCCTGTGTGTTATATGGAGTTATAAAGCCCCATATCAAGGCACATTAAATATCCTATGGTCGTACATTTAGGAACTTCCCAAATTGATAATCGTTTGGGATTATTATTTAATATGAAATAATATTATTATTATTTCAAAATTATTTTAGATATTTTTTTGGGATATTATTAATATAAAAAATAAAAATAAAAACTTAAATTATTCATTTCTATAATTGTAATTTAAATATCTAATTAAAGTCATAAACTTGGATAACATTATATAATTTATTCATTTCTCAGAAATTTCGATAACATTTATATAATTTATAAATATTTTATAATTTAGTCACAAACTTGATAAAATTATATAATTATAAAATAAATAAAATTAAATTATTAAATTAATTTATTAAACTTATCTATATATATGGCAAAGGCTTTCTAAAAGTATAGTTATAATTATACTGGAAGTGGTAAATAATGAAGGGGAATTACACTCTAGATTGAAGTGGTAAACACTTAGATTCGTGACTCAAGTTTATTCCCATGCATACATTAGTGACTCCAGTTGATTCCCATGCATACATTGGTGACTACAGTTTCCCATGCATCCTTGACAAGTGTTTTTTTATGTTGGTGTTTCTAGATTGGGTGATGATGTTTGTAATGGATATGATATAACAAGATATGACGCTGTTTGTAAAGTTGAAAGTAATATTCTAATATGAATGGATTAATTTTGTATATAATATGAATGGATTAATTTTGTATATTTTATTTATTTATTTGTGTAAATTTATGTAACAATGTAAATATTTTTTTGGTTTATTTATATAATAGAAATCATATAATAAAATAGTTTTATGATGTGCTCATATAGAAATATGATTATATGTTATTCAAATAAATAACAATTTTATGTTAACTATTTAGATATTAAAATAGGAAATATAGTTGTTTAACGCGTAACTCCAATCAAGTTTTAAACAATTCCGAATTGAAAAAACATTAAAAAATAAATAATTTATTACATTATATCAATTAATAGAAGAATATTAAAAATGATGATAAATTTGAAAATAAATAAATAATTAATTTTAACTATTTTAAAATAATGAACTTATATATGATTATATTTATTTGCATTGAATTTAAAATTTATTAATTAATTGTGATATTTTAAAGATTAATAATGAATTAAAAATTAAATAATATTTAAAAGAAGTTTTTATCACAATTCCAAAATAAATGTTATTATATTATTTATATTATTATTATTGTATTTAAAAGAGATGTTTTTCCCTTTAAAATAAAATGTTAAAATGTACATTTCCATATCTTCAAATTCCAAAATAATAATTTATATCTATATTTATTTTTATTAGTCCCTGCCTGGGACTATTAGCGACTATTAGCGATCGATCGATCACTCACAATCAATTAATGACCGAAATTTTTATGCTTTCCCAAATTTTATCCTAAGTTTTCGATGGCAATTTAGCGTCCTAAACAATTTATCCAAAGTTTTCTTTTTTACCTCTTATTGGAAACTTCGCGCGTATTGAGGGAAAAATACACCTGCAACATTTTTCTTATCCAAAGTTTGAAAAGAACTAAGATATTCTGCCTTTATACTATTTTCGGGCGGACAGGTTTTTTATCCAAAATTTTGTAAATGAATTTTTAACAAGTTTTTTTATGCAAAGTTTTTAAAATGGTGATTAAGCGTTTTTGGTCCCTGTTCTCCGTGTCCTGCATGCAGTGTACTCCCTCTTGCAAGTGCCAGATGTTTGAAGCATGCTGAGGCGTCATAACATTCCCTACCTTGGTTACACAGTTGAGGCTGCTGGCTGGTAGAAAGCTGCAGTATGAAGTTAAATATGCTAAACCAGAGATAGAGCATGAATTTGTGACTTTAGTCTGATACACTAGCGAAGCTCCATTCGGTCAAGCTACATCTCTCTTCAACTGGAAATCTCGAATCGTAGAGGTATCTGCTACTTCAAAATATTGTGTTTCCATGAGTCAGTTTCCTCGATGTGGTATCCATCCATCCCGAACATCGTTTTTTTTATTGTCCATCAGTGGCTATGTTACAAATTTAATTGCTCAGAGTTAGTAAAAAAATGGTCGTTGCTATGCAGGTTGCTCAACAAGAGAGCGTTCTGTTGGTGGTATTGATATCGACAATCATTTCAGCATCA
This sequence comes from Pinus taeda, assembly GCA_000404065.3. NCBI lineage: Eukaryota > Viridiplantae > Streptophyta > Pinopsida > Pinales > Pinaceae > Pinus > Pinus taeda. The sequence continues at coordinate 11,379 of APFE031008688.1, forward strand.
CTAACAAAACACCAGGAGAGATTGAAATGCACTTCCACCCCTGAGGCAGAGGCTAAGACGAAGGTCTTTGCTACAGGTTCGTAGAGCAAATGAAAACACATCTCTCCAATAAAATGGATACGATAGAAAGATTTGACACACAAGCGTGAAAGCTCATCGTTTCTGGTTCTGCTGTTTTTACAGGCAATGGTGAGGGCCTTGGTATCCATGTCAAACGCACTGACAAGAAGATTAAAGCTGGCGGTAATCGGAGCAGGTTCGAGGAGCAGAGGAGCAGAGCAGAGAGTATCGACCAGCTAGTTTGAGGAGCAGAGAGTGTCGCGCAGCAGGATCTGTGAAGGGGCGAGCTTCAACTTTACCACTTGTAAGTTCCATTTTACAATGACCTAATTTTACTTTCCACAATTACAGCAGTAGTTTTTGTTCATGCCATTTCTTTGGTTTGGCTTCGGCCAGTTTTTCTGCAACTAGTAGACGCTTTTTCCATGAGCGCTACTGACTTCGTTGCCTTCGTTGCCCCAGGAAAGGGCCCTTGCCTTGAAGCCCCAACTGTTTGAGAGTAAGGAATGCGTTTATTCAAAAAATTACTATAATTTCTTGCTTTGCAGATGCCCCGGGATCTGATTATAGGAAGTGCCCTAATTGCCTTTGTATTGGAGTTTTCACACCATATTTTCAATTCTAATAGAGGATTAAATATTTCTCATACCAGATATAATACGTCTGAAAAGTGCTTCACTACTTGGCACATTCAAGTTAAATTTGCTATATTGTCTATTCAAATTCCTTTCTTTATATGCCTTTCTTCCATGTTATTTACCCTTTTAAAATGGAAAAAATAACTATAACTGCAAGAAGAGGCAAGGCTACCGGAAAGAATCAGGGTTAGAGAATTTTGTTATTAGTTGTGAAATAAAGATGTAAATCATAGAAGCTAAGGCATTAACAAATATATACAAATCCTGGCCGAATAATCTGGGACAGATCCACTGTGAAGTCAATATGATTAAGATGTCTCAAATTGACAGTAGTAGTAGCAGAACAACAATTAACCAACATACAATGGACAAGAGAAAAAGCCAAAAAAAGGAAATAATAGGATGCAATAATGAACGGACAGGAGAATTTAACTCGGCTCTTTTAATCAGTTGCCTGTAAATAGTTAAAAAACAGAAGGATAATCTTTCCACAACTGCTTTGTCTTTTGCTCTCTGCAAGAGCACAAGGGTCTACGAGTTGGCAAAAACAATCGCATAGAACAATGAAATAACATTTAGTGGGAAGAAATATAAAATACTAAAATGACATCAACTGCCAGATAAATGGAATACTTTGGCATGGGTATTAGGACTGTAAAGGTAGAGCGCATAAGATAAGCATGGAAATGGCAGGAATATTTTGTCCATGCAATCAGGGATGCAACATAGTAAGGATGATTGAAGATCAAACCAGACCTGGATCACAGTTAGCCAGATTAGGTTAAGCAAATTATCTATGTTTTGCAGTTATAATTGGCGTGGTGTTTGTCTTAATCTTACACTAATTCACAAAGTGCCTAGCAGAAGGCAGAGTTTGGATGCCAAGTGGAAATTGTTGATGCCACACAACTCTCCCTATGAGTCTCTCAGGCTTCTCATTTGCATTTTCTTAAGGTGTTTTTAGTTGTCAACTTCATCTCTTGAGTTTCATTCTTGTTTCGTTTTGCAGGGATGGTACATGAGGCAATTATGGCACTGTATCAAATAAGTGTTTTCATTGTAGATATTACCATCAAGGAGAAACATGTACCGTTATTGGGATGGTAGATGACGCGATTATGGCACTATATTAGCTGAAATGGATTATTGGGAATAATCATTTCAGCTAATACAACCTGGCTATTAGCTATTGGCTAAAACCACAACTTGCCACTTCGACTTTTTATTGAAAGTTCTATCTTGTATAGCAAAAATTTTAGTGCCTAATATTGGCAAGTGGCTAATTTTCCATGCATATTTTCGGCAGGATTGAGTTCATGGTATCTATTTGGTTTTTCAGCATCATCAGTTTGTGGTTGGTTGATAATTTATAATAGGTGTCTTAATTTTCTATGCCAATAGATAATCACGCCGTTTTCGAATCTTAACACCTAACCACTCAGATCCCTATTGTTATTCTCTCCAGAGCCTAGCAAACATTATCCCTGACGGAAGTAGAACTTTTCAGAAATATAATATGATCATGTAATACATAAAATGTTGATTATAAACACTGCTAGATGGATAACGATTAAATGCCAGTTCAATCAACCTTCATGCAATTAAGAAAGACTGCAACTCCCATCAGCAGTATTGAAACCTATATTTATGCAATCAAGAAGTCTGCTAACAGATCATTCATGCAGGTCATATCTCAAACTCTGAAAGATACATTTATACCAGATCTAACATCCATGCTTGACAGAAAAGCAACACATTATTGCCTCTCGAGCTTTTTTTGAAGGGTTCTGTACTCTAATCTACGGGTTAGTAGCAGCGGCAGTCACGGTTGACCCATCATCGGAGGCCGAAGCATACCTTACACTAGTTCATGAGCCCCCTGTTGCCAAAGCGAGCAGTCCCGTGCCATCTATATGCGAGCAGTCCCGTGACTTTCTTTAGGCGAAGGAGTAGATTTCTTTAGGCGAAGGATAGATTTTTTTAGCAAGGTGCCCGTTCCCAGCAAAAGAACAATAAGCATAGCCCTAGAAAGAAAATCCTCCAGCGAGTTATGGCCGAATTGACACCCTTTTAGATGTACCTGTGAGGAATTAAAATGGGGGTTATAATTAGTATCTCTGTTGCACAGTTGACAAATTATTCGACTAATTTCACTGCTGAATATTGCATACATTCCTCCAGGGAGAGACTGCAAAAAAACTAGCATTTGATTTAGGAATGCAGAGCTCTGTTTCACCAAAAGAGCAAATGCACGATAAAACTTCGTCCATGGGATTCGGTATCCCTAACCCTCACCTGAATGAACCCTGTCGTTATTTACTAAGGTACAATCTTGATCGTTGAAATTGACAACTCATGTAAATGCCATGAGGTGGTAAGGAATCCAACCAAGTGTCAAGACCATCCATAGTAAAGATTTTACTTGTTGGAATACAATTTTTAGGTTTTTCGTGGTTTACATTCTTTTAGTCTATTTCCAGCAAATTAATGAAGTTGAACTAAATTGCAGATTAATGAAACTTAACTACATTGTAAAAGCAAAGCAATGCCGGGACTGACTGTCATGCAACTTTCCCTTCAAAGCAATTGCACAAAATTATTTTTTTGATAAAAGCTAAAACGATTATTAATGCAAACAAATATATATTCAAGAAATCTATTTGGGCTGTGTCTTGCATTCGTATTTTAATTTTAATGCTTATTTTTCTCTCTTAAATTAATTAGCCAAGTTTTTTACAAAGAGCTTTTAATAAAATCAGTTTAGTTGACTTGAAACTGGAAAAAAAATTAAACTTAACAGTACTGGAATGTAAAAAAAAAGTTTAAACTTAACAAATGTATGAATCTATTGAACAAAGATTAAAGGTAGTAAACACTGTTAAATGAACACACATAATCTAGAATTTGCAGTATAACAACAAGAAGATCCATAAGCAAGAAGATGCCATACACAGTGAAAAGTGGATGATACACAAGGCATATATGAATATTATAGGAGAAAGAAATAAGAATTCATTAACGATTAATCGCATGCCGAGTAGCCTCCCCTTGTCTGTAATAGACCTTGAGTTAGGTCAGCCCTCCCCCAATCGCCCCGTAAATGCGGTTTCCCGGTCATCTGGCGTATTCCCGGGTTCAGGGTTAAGCCTTGTAATATGCAGTGGTGAACCCAAAATTTTGTTTTATTTTTTGATTTCATAGATTTAAAAATAATGACTTAATTTAGATTTAAGATGAGTACATGGCTGGTTTGGCCAGCCAGATTGCTCATGCCATGCTTGATGATGACGAAAACAGTGATATGAATCAGTCTTCTCAGTGGGCGTGCAGCAGAAGATGTTTGCAAAAGAGGGTGCAAACAAGGTATTGTATTGAAGTCTTATTCATTTTTCTGTGTACTCCATATCTACAATATGCCAGACTCTTTTATATGATTGTTCATTTAAGCCTATAGCATACACATAATATCTAATTCTTTTAGTAAAACTTGATTTGCAGTCAAACCAGGAGGTAGACACGTTGGACATTCAAACCCGGAGGTAGACACGTTGGACATTCAAAAGAGACAGAGGTAAAGACGTTGGGTATGCATGAAGGACGAGAGATAGGGAGCTGGTAAAGTTGTGGCCCCCACGGTATTTTACGTGTTTGAAATATGTTTTTGTATTATACATTTCTTTTTGCATGTGTGACAAGTGTCTATTTAAAAGCTTTGTCTTTAACTTGTTTAAAAGCCCTGTCTTTACCTTGTTACGATTTACCTTGTTACGATACAATTTGTCTTTGCTTTTAAAATAGATTACAGTTTGTTAAACTTATTATTTAATTTGCAAATATTAAATGTATTAGGAATTTTTTAGGGTGTTATATTTATTTATGTTTTAAAAAATATAATTTAAATATTAAAAAAATTAATCTTTTTATAAATTATATTACCAACTTTTATGGCTAAATCATTTATTTTATACTATTAAGATTGAAAAGATAGAAAAAGTAAATCACAAAATAACACAAATAATTTATAATTAATCACACAAAAATTTACAATTACAATAAACACTGGAATATTTAAACTTTTCCCTGCCAATAACTTACCCAAAATCATTTAACATACAACCACATACTAAATTCTGCTTTGATTAAAATAAAACTTAATTCAGTTACCTTCCTCCCTAATTTTAACCAGCTCTTTGGGTTGGAATAATTAGCTATTTTAACGAAAACTTGCTGCTCTTGAAAATATACCAATTTATGATTGATACTCGTTGATGTTTACGTGTGAGCAGCATTGGAAGCCTTGGGGAAAATAATGCCAGAGACACCGTTTCAAATGTGGTGGTTCGTGGAGCTAAGCTGACTGATACAACCAATGGACTACGTATAAAAACATGACAGGTAAACAGAATCTCAAAACCTAATTCTGGTTCACAATTCCTCTAATTTATTCATTCAGGAGCTTTTGAATTCAGCGTTCTTGAATGATTTAAGAGTTGCATCCAGTGGAAGAATTGATCATCCATGCAATCTCAAGACGTAATTTTGTTGTTACAGGGGGGTTCTGGATATGCCCAAAATATCAGTTATGAAAATGTGATAATGAAAAATGTCTCCAATCCCATCATCATTGACCAGTATTACTTTGTCCCTGCACAGGCATGCAGAAATCAGGTAAGTGGTATTTACGGGTACATTTAATTTTTCTTTATTTCTTCGATCATCATTTCACTTCAAAATTTTCTGGTGATCTTTAAATCTCAACGTTGTTGTGGTGTATATAGAGTTCAGCTGTGTATGCCAACAACGTCACCTACAAAGGTATCAACAGCACATCAACAATGCCACAAGCAATAAAACTCGCCTGTAGCAAAACTGTTCCATGTACAAATATTGTGATGGCACTTTCCTCTATTAAATTAAGTACTGCAAACTACTCAGAAGCAATATGTTAGCATACCAGGTAAACTTTATAAATACTACCAAACTATATGAACTTTAAAATGAATTTATATTGTTTGAAGATGGAATTATGGCATAGTGCTATACAAAATCTACTGATAACTAGCTATGATGAGACTAGCTATGATGAGAGCTTTGCTAATCAATGGACAACGTGCGTTATTAATTTCTGGTTCCGTACATTGCCCTGGAGGCACCGCAGAGGTTTGTATTGCATTTGGTATTATTTTACCTATGTTTCTGTTTATTGTTAACTGTACAATTTGCTTAAATTTTTTGAATGTTATTAAACATATGTGATCCAATCTTATTGCCCCTTATTCAGAGATATGTCTCTTGCAATGGGCATGAGCCAGAGCAACATCAGGTAATAACCATTTAAAACAATGGCTGGCTTGTTCTGAAACTGCTGCTTCTACGCTTCTTTTCTACCTGTCTTGCTTATTCTCATTTTATGGCTTCCTTACAATAAGTTATACAACCAAAGTATTTGTTCTAACTACACTTTGGTACTCTTGGATTACTTTTCCTTTCTCCAATCCTGCATTTTTTGCATATTTTTATCATAAATTAGATCTGGTATCTATGGACAGCAGCAAGGTTGTCCTTATTTCAACATATTCTTAAATGGTAACTCAAGAATATCTCTTACTCTTGTTTTAAACAATCAATTATCAGATGTCAATCCTGTGCATCAAAAGGTAACTTGAGTAAATCTAAAGTACCATATTCATAGTTCCCTAAGGAAATTTTGAAGCCCTAACCTGAATTTTTGTAACAAATTACACATTGAATTTGGCATGTTGCAAGAGCATTTGTATTGTTGTTGTGGCAGACCCCTAAATTTTTGTAACAAATTACACATTGAATTTGGCATGTTGCAGAGAGCGTTCGTATTGTTATCCCGGCAAACCCCGGCAGGGACTACCGCCACACGGTATACCTGCCGAAAATAGCTTGTATATTAACTTGGATTGAAATAATAAGCCAAGTCAATTGACCAAGTTCAAAAGAAGCATAGGACACATGACTAACCAAGTATTAGTTTCCAGTTTGACCATAAATTGCTAGTCTTAGGCTCGGCTACTTCTTGAACTGGAACTTCATTAGTCCAGTCAATAAATCCAACGAGAAGCGTAAGTGTATCTACCTAGTCAAGAGGCGAAATTGCTTCCACAACAGGGCTCTCTCTATGAACTGACGCTCTATAACAGCTAGGGACAAGCATTTAGCCTGCCATTGCGAGACACCCAAACATCCAGCAACATGCAAAACACACAACCACTACGTGTGCCCGTCTGCCCACCTGTTCGCACAAGACATTAATAAAGGTATTCATTATCAGTTAAAGCTTAACAAATCTATATATTGTGTTAAATACAACTATTTCAATTTTTAGTTAACCCTTTTTTTTTTTGGTTAAAACTGAACAAATTTATATATCGTGTAAAATACAACAACGATTGGAACAATAATTAATCTGTACCATTTCCCTTTTTAACAAACATATATGGCATGCAAAATTTAAATACAATCAGAACACTATTTTCTCTAACATTTTGTTTTCTCTCGAACTATATCAACCCATTGTGTAATAGACAGAAAACAATAATTCATCGAATGCATCTCGTTGCAGAATGTAATCCATGCACAGGAAGGCTTTTGTATTTCTAAAAGAAACAACCAGATTAATTCGCGGTGTGGTGCTAAGCATAGGCATGTTCACCATGGCATAATCAGACGAGTTGAAAATACATGCTATGGACCAGATCGAAGAGTCGGTTTTATATATTGAATCACTTGCCCTTTAACTTTCCAATGGGAAAAGAAAAAGAAAACCCTAATACAAGAGCGCATCACCCGTTATCTAACTAAGGATCAAGCAGAGCAACGCATCCAATCCCCATGCTCTGCCTGTATTTCCTCACAATTCTCATCAACAATAACACCTGACAGATTCCAGATATTTATTAAATGTAATTCGAAATGCCAAACCATATCAAATGTTTTTGAAATCAAACAAAAAAAAACCTTGCTATCTTTGAATAGATGCAGAAAACAATCCACTAAACCTTCAACAAAATAAGAATAATTGGCCAAACAATTCAATTGTACCTGTACCAAATAAAATAAACCCGAAATGATGGCGCGTCCCCTGGAGTTTTCTGTCTACAAAATGTATGGCCTGAACTCCCAACCATCGCTCGACAATTTCCTCCAGCTAAGCTGCAATTGGACGCACATTGTCTTCTCGAGTGCTAAAAATTGGGACTCCCCATTTGAGCAAATGTTGGTCTAGATAATCAAAATGAGGGTTTCTTCACATTCAAACAAACCGAAGAAAACGATTAAACCCCAGTAGGAATCAACGGTAACATAACCACCAAACACAAGATTGCAGTCCACTGTATACCAAAAATACGCTTCAGAAAACTTAAATATTGCAACAACACAACAAAAAAAAGAAAAATCACATTATTACATAAGCAAAGGCCAGAAGTATCAAACTGCCCTAGGCATCCTCCGAACAAAAATAAACCAGCGATTAAAGCAACTCCGCGCACAATTTGATGACAATTCAATGAAAATTTCGCTAAAACTAATGGCAAGCAATCAAGATGAAGGTGGAAACCTCGGAAAATAATTTTTCGGTGGAACAAAATAAATCTGTCATTCCTCGACCAAAACCGAAGAGAAAAATATACAATAAAATGGCGAAAAATTCCTGTACCGAGATTTCACATTTTCTTGCCGTATGCCTCGATCGATGACTCCTTCCTTTTGTTGTCCGTTGCCTTCCAATCCAAATTTCCACCAAAGATTTATTTGCAACCCCTGTTTCGGCTGGTAACTGTAAAATTACAATAGTACGGGGGAGATTGAGATTTCACTTTTGTCAGAAGAGAAGCCTAGAGAAGAGGTGAAAGCCCTCAGTGATAAAGTCAAACGGCTCGGTCAGCATTCAAAATAGAATAAATCTGCACTCTGTTTCGACGCAGTTTAAAAGGCGGTTGGATTTATTACCATTAACCATTTCTGCAACTTGAAATTGATATTCCTGGCAGAAAAATTGTTAGCCAGCACTGTGACAAAAGCGCTGTGGTATGTACGCAGCTGCTGCCCTGTTGGGTCCAGGGCGCTGGCTCTGTTGTGCCATTCAATTATTGTGAATTTGAAATGTAATGTATGGCTTTGTTGCAGGAATCAACTCATACACTCTAATGCCTTTGGTCTTTCCTGTTTGCCTATTTTCCACTTCCATGTTCACCCTTCCTTGAAGTTTTCTGGAAGAGGGTGAAGTTTACCAGTGGAAAGCTCAAGCTTATGTGAAGTTTTCACCTACGTACGAGACGGAGCATGTTAGCCATTTGGTGCCTATTCCGGGAAATGAGTTTCCAAGCCAACCCTAATGAGTGACATGTGTTAGATTTAGGGTTCTCCAAATGTAAGGGTAGGATCGTCGTATAGTTTTTATTGAAGATTCCCTAGATGAAAACGAAGAACAAATACCCCGCTTTTAGCAACTTAGCATATGTTAAAAGGGATTATTACATCTGAAAACTAAACCTACAATTCTAAACCTGCAATAAGACCTCGTATAGTTTTCATTGAAGATTCTCAAGATGAAAACAAAGAACAAATACCCCGCTTTTAGCAACTTAGAATATGTTAAAAGGGACGATTACATGTGAAAAGGAAACCTGCAATAAGACCTCTCTAACAAAACTTTGGATAAAATTTTTGTTTGACCAAATGTTTTTTAAAAACATTGGGTAAATAGATCAATCCACCCAAATTAATATGATACTCCAAAAACTTTGGATAAAGGCCAAACTTCGCTTAAAAGCAAGTTCCATGTCGGCAATAAGACCCCAAAGCTGAATGGCCAATGAAAACCATCGAAAAATATTTAAATGATTTTAAAAATTCACTTTTTGCGTAAAACTTTGGTTAAAGTATTGAATAGCGGTTGATATTTAAAAAGTCAAACGAAATTAATTCGTAGTCAAAGCGATATCGATCGCTATATACCTGCTTCGGCAGGTATAATAATATTTAATACATACACTTTGCCTTCATTTCCAAATCTTATTTTCAAAAGCGATCACTTATTTTAGTTAAAAATACTCTTTATTCATTATTATTATACTCTTAGATTCACCATCAATGTTGAATATTCCTTATAAGGATGCTTAATTATGATAGGAATACTACCATCATGTAAAACATAAAGAGGATAGGAAAGAGATTAATTTAAGGAATAAAATATATTAAAGTTTTAAATGATAGTTAATTAAAATCCTATCATTGTGAGTTGGTTATCAGTAACCAAAACACACTATTTTATTAAGGTTATTAAAAGTGATCTATTCGTTATGCATTGAGCTGTGGTGTAGTGGTTAAGATGATATGTCTTTGAAAATATTCTTATGAGTTATTCCAAATGTTATTTCAATTTGATGGTTTTGAAAATGGGAAACAACTACACATCCACATTTTTAATATTGATTTAAATTTAAGGATCTATAAGAGATATATACTAACTATTAGAGAAGAATGAATAAACATATCCTTGATTCGAAGAGCCTTACTTAGCAAATAGTTTTAAAGATACATGCATAATGAATGAACTAAATCAAATGAATTTGAATTTCTCACAAACTTCACAAAGGAATCCAACTGAGTATTGCTCCCTCTTCATCATTTTTATAGGAGTTTTTCTCATAGAGGAATCCGATAGAGTATTGCCATGCTTTGTCAATTTTGGAAGGCTTTCTCACAAACTTCATAGAGGACAAGCTTGTAATATAACAACCCTGGTTAAAAACTCATGTAAAAATATATAAGGTCACGATCATGGGACATGTATTCCAAGTTGAATGGTGGGAAAAACATCCTAGTGGGTGTTCATTTTGGTTATTATGGCTAAAGAAATTGGCAAAGGCAATGGTAAAGGCTTTGGAAAGGCATGAGGCATTTATTGGCATTTTATTTATAAAAATAAAGGAAACTAGGAGAAAAGGAAGGTGAAAGGTCACAGGTTGCATTTGAGGAGGAAAATGAAGGAAAATAATGGAAATGAAGAAAATAGAGACCTCATTAATAAAAATGATTCCAAGGATTAGTGGGTAAGCTTTTGACAGGTTTTGTTGGAGCTCTCTTCTATTCTCTCTCTCTCTCTAATACTCTTGGATACTTAGAGTTTTCTTGGAGCATGCTTGGAGGGTGAGGCATACTTGAATTTTTGTAGAAAAAATGCAAATGAAGAGCAGGAAAGCACAAGAGGACATTAGGATCGACAACTAAAAACATATTTTACTTGCAGGTACCGAGTTACATGTATGTTTTCCTCACTAGTTTTGGCATGCATGGAACATTCATGTGGTTACTTGGTTATGATCTGTCATTGGCATGGAGGATTTCCTGGATTGACAATGGATTTGTCTAGCCTTGCCATTTCTTGGATAGCCATGGAGATTGTGAGTTTTTCATTTTTTTGTTATGGTTGGTTCTCATGTTTCCTTAGCTTATGTTGAGTTATCAATTCCTGGAAGCCCTTGGTGGGTTGAGTTACTAGTCCTAGAAGCCTTGGTTGGACAAACATTCTAGAAGCCTTACGACAACTGTGGGTTGATTTACTAGTCCTGGAATCCTTGGTTGGAACGAACGCTCTAGAAGCCCTGGAGGCTTGGATATTGGCCAATCTGATGATGGTTTTGTGATGTCCAACCATGAGGTGGAATCACTATTTGATGGGTTGAGGTGGATGGCCTCTTGAAGCCCTAAATTGTTTTGGATTGATGTGTTCTATGATATCTTACATTCATGCTTGGAATATGGCGGGGGTGAATGGTTGAAGAGAGATCTCGCTCAACTATTATATGGTCGGGTGGATCGTGGAAGTGCCATCCCAGGTTTGGATTTTTCATCATCAATATGAGGTTATTACTTCTTGTAATCCTATGAGTATTATACTGGTTATATATGGTTTATATGGCTGTGATTTTCATTAGTATTTCTGCTGCTATTATGATGTTTATATATCTATTTTATGACAATAACTATGTATGGATCTCATCATGTTTTTACTGGTAAATGAATGAACAATATATCTATGACCTAATGGATGAAATGGCAGTTGATGTGTTGAGTCATCAATGCTTCTTAGAGATTCTCAACTAAGTATGAGACCCCTATGCTCAGATATGTTGTTTACACCTGTAGATTACATATTCGTGATATGTTTGACGAAATGCCTATCATGGCTAGTAGGGGTCCAATCAAGTGATTGCATTTATATTGTCATTTCCTTGTTATTTTATTGTTATGAAGATGTCATTCACTTATGGGCAGTGACTTGGGCTTTGGGCCTGAAAAAGTGGCTCAAATCCTAGGGATGTTGGCAAAACACTAGGCAAAATAGTCCCTGGACACTGGATTGCAGGCCTGTGAGAGCGTCTAGAGGTCCCTGGACGTTGACATGCCCATAACATGAGAGTGTCTAGAGGTCAAGTGGTCCAAAAGCTCAGTGGGACCCAGGGGTTGTTTGGCAGAAAGTATGGATTGGTTCCTGAGGGTCTTGATGCTGATGTTGAATGTTTGTATGGTGTGTTTCCATCGGTTCCACTTCCTTATCGTGACTTAGGAAGTCGAATCATATCATAGTGGCCTCTCGTCGCATGTTTACCTTGACTGGTTAGTTGCTTGGGTAGATGTGGGAGGATGCTGTTACAGAGTGGTATCAGAGCATGGTTCACCCCTCGAACTGGATGAGTTGTTTGTTGGTCATGCATTCATGTAAGTTTCATATGCGTTTCTTATGTTGTAAGACCATGTGCTTGTTACATTTGCATGGTGTTGATCATGGTTGTAGTGATGTTGCCATGTGAAGGTTGGTGTTGTTGTTGTGGGATGTGTTGTCATGAGTGTATGGTTCTATATGCATTTGTTATGCATGTCAGTGTCTATATGTTGTTATGCATGCATTGTCATGGTGAAGGTTGTTGTGCATGAGGTCATTATATGAAATTAGGTCATCATGATGCTATGATGCTAATGTGTTGGCTAAGATAGAGTAGAAGATGTAGATCATCAAAATGAGCTTCCATCATTAGACTTTGGGGTAAGAGCAGATCATCATACATGTATTGTATGTTGGCATGCAAGTATTTTAGTTAATGGATTGTTATATGCATTAGGGTTATATACATTAAGTTTATGTACACGTCTATTGATGTTATGGTTACATACATGATAGATGCTAGTTGATTACTATAGTCATATGCACATGTGTCAGATAGTCATGAATGATATTAACATGTGGTTGTATGCATTGCTATTGTTGTTTTATGTTAGTTAACTTGATGATTAGGTTATATGTTGTTGATGAGTATGTTATAGGTTAACTTGTTATTTTTATATGATAGTTAACTTGATGATTAGGTTATATGTTGTTGATGAGCATGATATATAACTTGTTGTTGTTATCTGTTAGTTAACTTGATGATTAGGGTTATTTCATTTAAGATCTTGATGATATATGCATTGTGTTAACCTGGATGGGCCTATGCATATGGTTTTGGTTACGATATTCAGGTATGAGTCGACTTATTTGTGACATTGTATTGTACTAATCTAGACTAATCGTACCTATGTGATTGTTATGCATGAATGACAAATGTTTATGAGCTTATGATGTGGACATGTTAGCTAGTGACTACTATGGATATCATGACCTTATTTGTGGTTGAGTTGATATGTTATGAAGTTATATCGTGCTAATTTGGATTGATTGTGTATACAAGATTGCCTCCCTCGAGATACATTAAGGTATGAACTTGCTTATGTCGTCTAATTTGTGCTTGATTGTTTGATTATGACGTCTATTTGGTGTTTGAGTGTTTGGTGTCTATTATGTCATCTAGTTGATTTATTTAACATGGTAAGTTTGCAAGTTGGTTGGATGTTTGATGAATTGCATAATATGAGTATGTGTTCCAATGATCTTGTTTTAGGATGATTATAGTAATACATATGTGTTGAGACAATTGATATATACTTAAGTGTAGTAGGTGATAGTTGTATCATTATGTCTAATGACTATGAGTTCACTATGGATTATGACATGATTGTTAGTCTTGGTAAAGCTTGATTTCAAATTGATAGATATGATTGTCTTGATATTTGGAACGTGTGGTTGACATGTGTGAAGAGTTGTAGGAAACATGCTTTGTATTAGCATGACAATGTAATAATTGATGTGTTTATATAACTAACAATTGGATGATGTGACAACACATAGTAAGCCTTGATTCCAACAAAGTAAAAATATAGAAGAAAGGAATTGGGCAAGAATTTCTTTGGCTATGTTTGGAAACCCTATTTCCAAACGAAAGAGTGCTTTGCATACAGGAAGTTTTCTTAACCTTGATTTTGTTTGACATTATGTGGATATGTGCTATAGTCATGAGCATGTACTTGACAAGTATATTAGCTAGTCTCTAGTTTCAGGTGGATCTATCAAGGGAATTGGAGTCCCTTGAGAGATGGCATGGATGTGTTAAATTGCAAGCAACATGCTTGGCACAACAAGGTAAGGTAACTAGTATGCTATTATGTTTATTTATGCACTGAAAATTATGTGTTGATGTCAGTATGATGCAAGGGATTGCATGGAAAACAGGTTGCCATGAAATATTAAAGAAGGCTCAGGTTGAGCTTTCACTTGGAAGCATTGGGAACCATGGGGATTGATTCATGGCGTCTATTGACCGTCTTGTGCTTTTGGTCTTTTGGTGATTTGTTGTGCTTGATTGCGGTTTTGTTTGTGTTTTGTGCATGGCCATGCCACTTTGTTTTCAGTGTCGTATTGTTATTGATTCTCATGGTTTTCTTCTTGTTTATTTCTTGTCTTTCCTTTATTGTTTTGAGAGTCTTGGGAATTAGGGAAGGAGGAAGTTAGTGGAGCTCGGGGAGAGCTGAATGAAATCCAACAGGTAAGGTAAGACCCGAATGAAGCTTGATGCATGTATAAGGGCAGTTGAAGGCAAGAGTATGACAACTAGTTGCACTGGTTGGGTCCATTGGTGTAAATGGACGATGGTAGGACAATCATGGGAAATATAATCAAGAAAGGTAAGGTGAATGGATTTGAGGCGTTAGATACCTTGGCTATGTTGGGAACTATTGTTCTCAATCTTAGGGGAATTTTGAAGTCTAAAATGGGCCTCCTAAGGAAATTATAAAATAATCGTGGAAATAATAAAATAAGATTAAATTACATAATCAAATTTTAGAGGGAAAAAAGAAAAAAACTATTTTTAAACTCGTATTTTTAGCTTATCTCCTTATGGGTTTACTCAAATTTCGAGCAATGACACTCGTTAGATGTAGAATTTGATTCATCATCCAAGGAGTACCCATGTTACATAATTTTTTATGGACCATGCTACACGAAAAATGAGAAATACATGAAAAATGTGATTACAATCACGTTTTTTCATGTATTTCTCATTTTTCATGTAGTAGGGTTCATCAAATGTATGCAAAATGGTTATTCCTTGGACGAGGAATTAAATTTTGCATCCAACAAGTACTCCCCCTTGAAATTTGAGTAAAATCGTAGGGAGATAAGTTTAAAATATGAGTTGAAAAAGTAGTTTTATTATATTTTTACTTTTTTACTCCAAAAATGGTGAATCATCCCCCATGGTTGACATCATCATCTTGAATCCTATTAGTTCTTATGAAGTTCATTTTGTTTGTACATTTTTCTTAGGAGGCCCACTTTAGACCTCAAAATTCCCCTAATGGTTGCGCATGTGTTGCACCCATAAAGGGAGTTCTCTTAACCTTGACCTTATGATATCTAATAATTATGTTGTGATCATGATTATGCCGATGTCTATATATGTATACATGTATGTATGAATGAACGTCATGTTTGATAGGGTCATCATGGATCATGATTGTTTTATGCTAATGTTTATATGTACATATGTATGTATGTATGTATGTCATTGTCTGACTAGATCATTATTGTTTTATGTTGATGTTTAAATGTATATGTGTATGTATGCGTACCGTTGTCTGACAGGATCGTGATTGTTTATGATAATGTTTATATATATGTGGGTATCTATGTATCTATGTTACAGTTTGACAGGGTCATCAGGGATCATTTTTGTGGAAGAATGATTGCTTATGTAGGTGAACAACATGAAGAGGTTCTTGGTCTTACGAGGAATCAATTGGGAAGACTAGCCCTAACAAATTTATGAGGTTAGTATCATGTGAATATGAATTGATATTGTATGCTTGTATTATGCCTATGTTTATGTTATGATAAGTAACTCTAAGGGATACAACAACGAAATGAAAGCAGTGTGGTCTGCGACATGTTGGGACAAGCATGGATAAGACATTGGAAGCAAGGTTGCTTGGTAGAGACAATGTGGTTTTGGATGTGTGATACTATTATTGTGCATATGTTGTATATGTTGTACATGTTGCATATGTGATGTTGTGCATGCGGTGTTGTGCATATATATAGTGTGTGTACATGTTGTTTATGCAATGTTATGTACAGGGTGGTGCAAATAGTGTTGTGCAAATATTGCATATGCAGTGTAAGATATATATGGTGCTATGTACATTTTGGATATGCAGTGTTGTGTGCATAAGGTGCTATGTACATGTTGTATATGTAGTGTTATGTACATACAGTGTTGTGTGCATGTTGTACATTTGGTGCTATATACATATGGTGTTGTGTGCATGATTGTACAAGTGGTGATGTGAGCATGTGGTGCCGTGTACATGTTGTACGTATGGTGCTATGTGTACATGTCATGCATATGGTGTTGTGTACATGTGGTGTCGTGTACATGTCGTGCATGTGATGCTGTGTACATTTGGAATTGTGTACACGTTGTACATGTGGTACTATGTATATGTGGCATTGTGTACATGTTGTGCAAGTGGTGCCGTGTACATGTGATGTTGTGTATAGGTGGTACTATGTACATGTTGTACATATGATTCTGGTGTACATGTGGCATTATACATGTCATACATACTGTGTTGTGGGTATGCAGTACTATGTATGTGCATTATGTAGTCATGGTATTGTTAGCGCTCAAATCTACCTTAGGCTGAAATAAGGTAAAACTCAAGGCTACATCAAACCACGCTCAGCCTCTTAGCTAGCCCTACGAGGACAAGAGAGGGCTCTCTCCGGGTCAATCTCGGCAAAAGGTAATCAATGAGGTTCGAGATGACGAAATTGGTAATTAATTTTAGGCTAGGTATGAAGTACAAAGAGTTTGAAATTGATTTTGGGGTTTTTATTGAATCAACAGGAAAGGCAATTTTGGGTGTGGGGATGAGAAACAGTTTTTTGTAGAGGTCTACTTGGGGCAAGGTAGGCGATTGTCTTGATGCTTTCAAAAAGAATGAATGGCTAGATTTGACTGGTGAGAAGTTAAGGAGAGCAAGAAGCTTTCAAGGATTCTCCATAAACAGATGAAAACATGAAAAACTAAACAAACTTAAAGGCAGAGCATAACAAATTATGGATTCTACCTTAACACTTCATTTGTTCAATTGCAGAACATGAGAGAAGGAAAATGATACACATAAAAAACTTACAAATACTGAAAGAAGCACACCATCAACACATAAAGCCACATGGACCCAAATGTGCTGAAACCGTGGGTCTTTCCTGCCAAAATGAGAAGTGAATGTACAATAGAATGTCGCTTTCCCAGAGTTCCAACCTCTCCAACCTCTTGAAAATGACTTAGAAAATACATAATATAGGCAAGCCAACCCATTCCCTTGCCTCTAGGGGTCGAGATCATCATCCTAGGAGCTATTTCAACCAATTCTAAACAAAGCACTACAATCTAGGCAGTCAAAACAACTTGCCTCTATAAGGTAGGAAACCAATTCATTCATTAAATTTTCACTCTTTGGTGAATGAATCTTATAGAACAAGTAAATAAGTGTCAAAATAACATCATGTTTCATCAATTACATCAAGAGGAGTGAAAAATCACATCACAAATCAAAACTAGTCAAACTGGCTGCATTTTCTGAGCTAAAAGATGAAAATTTGGCCAAAAATAACTGTGTGCCGCGCCCCTGAGCCCTATGCACCACGCGCCTTTCAACCTGCTTTTGGGGCACTTCTCGACATCCAAATCAAGCTCACAATAGATAGTTGGAAAGCCCTGGATGTCTGTTATCCAGCCCAAGTGGAATTTTGTAATTTGGAGCTCATTTGTCCCCTCAAAATGTAATTCTCCCGGAAGTACTTCCTGCTGGTGCAAAAGGTGGCAGAAAGGTGATTTTCATGGTGTTTTTGAGCCTTTTGGTCACCCAAAACTTAATGAAATGCTTTGGCAATAGCTAAGCATGCATAATTCATCATGACAAACCCAAAAATGTAAATTTTTCCTCCAGAAAGTGTCCCAATCTTAAGTGCGCGCGTCGACGCGCTACACATTGAGCCAAAAAACCTGTTTTTAGGACAAAATTTTCAAAATGACAAAAATTTCTCCGAATTTGCTCAAATTCATAGTGAAGACCCTCCATCATGTATTGTGCCCCGCCAATGAAGCCTCGGCCAAAATTTGGATTGGATCGGGCTTTTTTCGCCGTTTTAGTACTTTGCTCAATCGCCTCTTTAGAATCTTCATTTTTGCTTTGCAGACATGCATACGAGCCCAATAATGAGTTTTCATATGAAGAAGCATCTCTTTGTCTCTGTTTTCCTTTGCCAACAATTTCTCTAAATGAGTGTTCACACGGATGAGCATAGACTCTCGATTAATCGGTGTCATATCACCGGGTCTCTTTCGGGCCAATTCTCGATCCTCACGGATTTGCCATCTGCAATTTCTTTTGCAGCGATTCATTCTCAGCCCTTTGCTCCCGGATGATCTCCTTTAGCTCCGAGCTAAGAGAGCTTGCATCAAGATCAATGATAGTGAAATCCGTGTCCCGGCCTCCTAAAGGACCCTCATCATGCATAGGCCTCTTGCCCCTGTCCTGGATCTATACCTGTGCTGAAGAATAAGGCGAGACCCCTTCCACATGATGTGGAGATAATACTCGCTGTGCTGATGGAGTCAATGAGACCCCTTCCACCCCGGGTGGAGATAGTACTCGTCGTGTAGATGCAAATAAGGCCCTGTGGCCTCGCTGGTATGTCACATATGGAGGAGCACTTATATGCTTAGTCTCAGGAATGTCTGACTGGTGTGAAGGCGCTCCCTCATCATGAACTATCTTGGGGGGCAGCTGTAGCGCTGAGAAGAAGTCACGGGAGATGAAATCCTCCCAAGTAATGCCCTGTTGTGTCAACTGATGTATCACTATGATTTTGATCAGCGCGTAATGATATATGATTTTATGCTGATGTGCTGGGGTCTTCCTTTGTACTAAAGTCACCATCCTCTCTATGTTGCGACACATGAAGTACGGAATGTTCATCATACGTACCCTCGTGAAATGCATCAACAAACGGACATGGTACGCATAAAGACGCGAGAATCTTCCCTCGCAACTGAAATACCAAATGATGAGTTTCATCAATGGTGCAAACTCATACCTCATGAATCTGAAAGGAAAAATTGTGCTCAAGTGTCTCATATACCCGGGTTTGATGTATGGCTCATAGTAGAATCTGTCTAATTGTTGTCATTTGCTCCATTCCTCTCCTACATTTGGTATCCCGGTGGCCTGAGCAATAGTCTTTGGTGACAAGGTGAAATTCACTCCGGCGAGGTTTACATGACCATCATGTAAATGTAGAACAAATAATCGAACTAGTTCACGATGATGCTGAGTTTGTGAGATCATCTCACAGTATTGGAAACATGATTGACGCTGAAAACAATTCATTGCAAGTGGGCAAGCCTGCAATTGAGCCAAAGAAGTAGGCTCCTCCCTGACATGTTGACCATCTTTGCCACTTTTGTGATATCTCCGTTGCACATTTACCTCCGGTGTAGAATCACTGTCATACTCCTGCTCATAGACTGACTCCGTCTCTGACATGACTATGAAAACAAGATAGCTGGAATATATATGCTGATGTATAAACTGTGTGTACAATTGAATACAAACTGTTCTTTTCCCTAACAATGTTGTGACCAAGGGGAAACAAATGTACAAGGGAATATTAGGAAAGGGAAAACATTAGGGAATTAGGGACTTTGGAAATAAAATGTAATTAGGAAAGGGAGGGGAAGTGTAAATATTGGATTGGGGTTTTGGGATATTAGGTAGGATTAATGTGTTTTTAATAGAGGTGAGGGACTAGGATTTAAGGGATTGTAGTGTAGGATTGATGAGGGAATTAATGGGGAAGAATAATGAGTGAATTTGGGAATGAGAAACAAAGGGAAATGGGGGAAAACACAACCTTTGTTACACACTGTTTTTAAACCCTACAACACTTTTTTACATTGACAAAAGGAGGGCTTCAAACTTGGATCTCCACGCAAACATTTCATGAATCCATCACATTAACCTTTAAAAGCCAAGCAAAGGTAATGGATATGAGCCTACATGACAATTTTATGCGGAGAGGAGGTGATTTGATGTGCTTTCATACAAGTTTTGGCTTCCAAACTGTGAGCGCTGCGCCCCTCACCCAGTGCGTCGCACGCTTGTAAGTTTACACTGTGGCTTTGTGCCCAGTGCGCCGCGCGCAGCCAATGCGTCGCGCGCCTAACCCAGTGCGTTGCGCGCCTGAAAACTGCTCCAACTTCCACTCAAATTCACAAATTCTCCTTAGAACGATCTTCTCCACTCTTGACATGTACAATGATTTGAAAATGTATTGAAATATCTTTATAAAGACTCCCTTTTGATTTTTGTTTGGTCCATAACCCATTTTGTAATGTTTTGTCTTTGACACTTTTTCAGGATTAATAGACTTCTGAGTTTTTGGTTTCCTCCTTAAATTTGGTTGAAATAATGATTTTCTTTGACAATTTTTTGCAGGAATAGCTGTGATATAATCTGGCAAAGGAGACCAAGGTTGCGCCTGGACAATTCAAGAACTGAAATTTTTGAAAATTTATTACAAAAATGAGATGACGACTTATCTTCAAAACAGAGTAAAACAGAGTTTTGAAGAGAAGTCCTAATCTATCTGTATAATGATAAAAATCTTTGAGATAACCACCTATCGAGGACATCCCTCTGGCCTGCTGGTCTTCTTAGACTTTGCAAAACAAAATTGACTTAACCCTAGACCTAATGACCGAGAACACTTGTCAAGACCTAGAAATATGACCTTTCAAGATTTGATTTTTATGAACAGACCTGAACCAGCAATGCCAAACATGAGGGGAATGAGTGACACAAACCATTCCGTCCGAGTTATGGCATGCCTAACGAAATACAACTGATCGAAATTGATGGGACACCTAAACATGAAATGCAAAAAAGAGCTTTGATCTCTGATGGAGGGATAACTAGACCGACCCTAACATTGGCTCCAATGGGGATGGTAGCTCCTTGGAGATGCCAAGAACAATAGATCTCTGTAAGAGCTAGACAGTGCCTTCATCCATTGGGTTATGGAGTCATTATTTGAACGGATAACACAAAACCTTTGACACATTTATTGAATGAAAACTTGACTGAAAACTAACTGAAACTTGACTCATACCGACCCGATGGCAAACTGAAATAACTTGAAAAAACTGACTCAACAGACCAAACACAAATGACTCATCACTGACTTAAAACAAGACTTTACAAAGCTTTTGGAAAAAAGGCATCAATCCATCAAGATTTGGAATCATGATGACAACCACCTGCATACTAATGAAATATGTACAATCACGTGTAATGAGATTTCCAATGTAACCAATCTAATAGATGGCTACATACCAAATTTCTGCTCTCACTTTTCTCGAGCAGGCAGAACGATGTACATGTAGGCAACTCACAATAACCACTGAAACCAAGGCTTATGATAATGAACCAGGCAACATTTATCTTCTCTAGCGCTTGCAAAAGGATGCCGAAGGGATCTTGATAATCCTGAAGCACTATCTTGTCTTGAGATCCAACAGTAAAAATACAAGTACTCCCTTCATTTTGATCTGAAAGAACAATTGATTTCCGAGGGATAGGAATGCACAGAGAAGTATGTGCTTCTGCCATCTGAGTGTTAGCTGTAGGTTCCTTGACCATGAGAAATCTTGGCATATTGTCTCTCTCAAGCTCATACTCCTCATCTTCATGGTCTAGGTCATTCTTAAGCAAAAAACAATCTTCAAGATTATCAAACATGACAGCCTTATCATCTTTGTGAAAGAAAATATTATCTGTTTACTGATCTATAAAACTGATTACAAGACCGTCATCATTTTCAAAAGAGGAAGAGATTTCATCAACACTTTCTTGACCATGTGTGCACTGCAAATCTGCTGTAGCTTCGGCTGAAACATGACCTTTCAAAAGTAGATCTATCTCATCTTCAGACAAAGGAGACAATGCCTTTTGTTTTCTTCTTCTTAAACAATAATTATTTTCATATGACAGGGCATTCAAACTATCATTTATTACTGAGTTATTGAAAGGAGATTCATCACTTACTTGCACAAAGATCTCATTCTTTTTTTCATGAACTGACTGGATTGCTTCTTCATGAAGGTTGTGTTCTAATGATGGACTGACAGTATGACTGAGAACATTTGGATCCATTACTTTGTCTTCTGCATTCCAGATGATTTCAACAGCAGAGTTCTCTTTGATGGACTTCAACACAAGATATGCTTGGTCATCACAATCTGAATGTAGATCTAAAACAGCAGACTGGTCATTATCAAAATCTGCAAATGAAACCTGAGTTCTCGGCATGCTATCCTCTTCTATGGGCATATCTAAAATAACATTCTCCCTTTCATCATTTTCAGCCATGTGGCCATCTTCAACCTATTGATCTTGATTCTGCTGCAAAATTTCCTGATCATCTTGATAGGTATCCTCTAGGTTCTCTTCATGTTGCTGAAATGGATTCTCATATAGAGCCTCCATGATCTCATCATCCATGAAATTATCATCTTCGTAATATTTCTCAAGGCTTTCAATAAAAATAGAAGCATGTTTGCAACAGTCATGAACTAAATTTAATGATGGATAAGATGCTTGATATCTTTCAATGAACAGAGCATGAAATCCTTTAAACAGTAAATACAGGCCAGCGGAAAATTTTCATACCAAGATTGGGCTTCACCTTCTAGAGTGGCCAAGAATATCTTCATCAAGCAATCTTCAGGAAAATCCACTTTCAACTTGCGAATATGCATATGAAATCTAACCAGATGTAAAGCAACATCCTTCTTATCATCATCGTTAAACGTAGGCAGACTCCTTGACCAATCCACCTTGGGCATCTTATTCAGAAAACCTGGGATGTGATCTTGGCTCATGGGAGCGTATTTTCTTGCAATCCGGTCCATCTTGAAAATCTGATAGCTACTGATCTCCCTGCAGCGAAGTCACCATAAGCATCGATTTCTGGATTGCTTAGTGAATAAAGTCGCCAAGTGAATGTTTTCAGCCTTCTGATGTCTGACTGTTGTTCACCATCAACCATCAGATCTGAACTTGATACACGTACTGGGGAAATTTATAATTTAAGTGTTACAATTACAAGCTACACTGGAGATTGACTGAAGTAACGTTTATCTACTATGCACTCGCAGAGCAATGTGCAGTTCGAAGGCTACCTGACGTGACTTCAGACTCCGTCTGTAGCTATAAATCAAATAACACTAACAAGCAAACCAGTTCTTCCCCAGTATCGTCGCCACTATGTTAGCGCTCAAATCTACCTTAGGCTGAAATAAGGTAAAACTCAAGGCTACATCAAACCACGCTCAGCCTCGTAGCTAGCCCTACGAGGACAGGAGAGGGCTCTCTCCGGGTCAATCTTGACAAAAGGTAATCAATGAGGTTCGAGATGACGAAATTGGTAATTAGTTTTAGGCTAGGTATGAAGTATAAAGAGTTTGAAATTGATTTTTTGGGGTTTTTGTTGAATCAACGAGAAAGGAAATTTTGGGTGCGGGGATGAGACACAGTTTTTTGTAGAGGTCTACTTGGGGCACGGTAGGCGATTGTCTTGATGCTTTAAAAAAGAATGAATGGCTAGATCTGACTGGTGAGAAGTTAAGGAGAGCAAGAAGCTTTCAAGAATTCTCCATAAACAGATGAAAACATGAAAAATTAAACAAACTTAAAGGCAGAGCATAACAAATTATGGATTCTACCTTAACACTTCATTTTTTCAATTGCAGAAGATGAGAGAAGGAAAATGATACACATAACAACTTAAAAATACTGAAAGAAGCACACCATCAATACATAAAGCCACATGGATCCCAAACAGTGCTGCAAAACCCTAGTCTTTCCTTTGCCAAAAATGCGGAAGTGAATGTACAATAGAGTGTCAAGCTTTTCCCAAGAGTCCAACCCTGAAAATGACTTAGAAAATACATAATATAGGCAAGCCAACCCATTCCCTTGCCTCTAGGGTTCAATCTCATAATCCTAGCAGCTGTTTAAACCAACTCTAAACAAAGCACTACAATCTAGGCAGTCAAAACAACTTGCCTCTATAAGGTAGGAAACTGATTCATTCATTAAATTTTCACTCTTTGGTGAATGAATCTTCTAGAACAAGTAACTAGGTGCCAAAATTACATCATGTTCAGTAAATTACATCAAGAGAAGTCAAAAATTACATCAAGAAGTGAAACTGGTGAAAACTCACCGAATTCCTGAGCTGGAGGATGAAAATTTGACCAAAAACCTCTATGCGTAGCGCCCTGATCTCCATGCGTAGCGCACCTTTCAGCCTATTTGTGGGGCACTTCCCGACATCCAAATTGAGCTCATGATAGCTCGTTGGAAATCCCTGGATGTCTACTTTCCAACACAATTCGAATTTCCCAATTTGGAGCTCATTTTCCCCGTCAAAATTGCATTCTTCCAGAAGTACTTCCTACTGGAGCAAAAGGTGGCAGCGAAGTGGTTTTCATGGTGTTTTTGTGCCCTTTGATCATCCAAAACTTGATGAAATGCTTAGAAAATAGTTGAGCATGCACAAATCACCATGGGAAACCCAAAAATATAAAGTTTTCCTTCAGCAAGTGTCCCGATCAAAAGCGAGCGCATCGACGCGCTACGCGTTGAGCTGAAAAGACCTGTTTTTAGGCCAAAATTTTTCAAAATGACAAAAATTTCTCTGAATTTGCTCAAATTTGGAGTGAAGACCCTTCATCATGTATCGTGTCCAGCGAATGAAGCCTCGGCCAAAATCTGGAGTGGATCAGGCTTTTTCCACCGTTTTAGTGCTTTGCTCAACCGCCTCTTTAGAATCTTCATTTTTGCTTTGCAGACATGCATACGAGCCCAATAATGATTTTTCATATGACGAAGCATGTCTTTGTCTCTATTGGCCTTTGCCATAAATTTCTCTAGATGAGTGTTAACATGGATGAGCATAGACTCTCGATCAGCCAGTGTCATATCACCCGGTCTCTTTCGGGCCAATTCTCAATCCTCACAGATTTGGCACAGCTCATAAAGTGTATGTTCATCCTCTAGCTGTTTGTTATGCTGCTCCAGGTAGTTTATCACCCACTTATCCATCTGCAATTTCTTTCTCAGCGAGTCATTCTCAGCTTTTTGCTCCCGAATGATCTCCTTTAGCTTCGAGCTAGGAGAGCTCGCATCAACATCAATGATCGTGAAATCAGTGTCCCAGCCTCCTGAAGGACCCTCATCATGCATAGGCCTCTTGCCGCTGTCCTGGATCTGTACCTATGCTGAAGAAGAAGGCGAGACCCCTTCCACATCATGTGGAGATAATACTCGCGCTGCTGATGGAGTCAACGAGACCCCTTCCACCCCGGGTGGAGATCGTACTCTTCGTGTGGATGCAAATAAGGCCATGTCGCCTTGCTGGTATGTCACATACACTGGAGCATTGACATGCTCAGTATCAGGAATGTCAAACTGATGTGAAGGCTCTCCCTCATCATGAACTATCTCTGGAGGTGGTTCTGGCACTGTGAAAAAGTGCTGAGAAATAAAATCCTCCCAGGTAATGCCCTGTTGTGCCAACTGATGAACCACTACGATCTTGATCAGTGCGTAATGATAAATACTTCTATGCTGCTGTGCTGGGGTCTTCTTTTGTACTAAAAAAACAATCCTCTCTATGTTGTGATACATGAAGTATGGAATGTTCATCAAACGTACCCTTGTAAAATGCATCAACAAACGGACATGGTACGCATAAAGACGCGAGAATCTTCCCTCACAACTGAAATACCGAATGATGAGTTTCATCAAAGGTACAAACTGATCACTCAGGTATTGGAAAGGAAAAACCCTACTCAGATGCCTCATATATCCAGGTTTAATGTACAGCTCATAGTAGGATTTCTCTAACTGCTGACGCTTATTCCATTTCTCTCCAATATTTGGTATCCTAGTGGCCTCTGCAATAATCTCTGGTGACAAAATGAAATCAACTCCGGTGAGGTTTACATGGCCATCATGTAAATGTAGAACAAAGAAATGAGCTAGTTCACGATGATGCTAAATTTGTGAAATTAGCTCACAATAGTGATAGCATGACTGAAGACGAAAACAATCCATTGCAAGCGAGCAAGCCTGCAATTGAACCAAAGAAGTGGGCTCTTCCCTAAGATGATTACCATCTTTGAGATAACCACCTATCGAGGACCTCCCTGGCTTTATTAGACTTTGCAAAAACCAAATTGACTTAACCCTAGACCTAATGACTGAGAACACTTGTCATGACCTAGGAATTGAAACAGGGCTGCAAATAACCTTTCAAGACTTGATTTTTATGAATAGACCTAAGCCAACAGTGACATGCACGAGGGGAATGAGTGACACAAACCTTTCCATCAGACTTATGGTATGCCTTACGAAATGCAACTGATCGAAACCGATGGGACACCTAAACATGAAATGCAAAAAGAGTTCTGATCTCTGATGGAGGGATAACGAGACTGACTCTAACAGTTTCCATGATTAGTGGAGGGAAGGCTTGACATGTAATCCATGGAGATGGATTCCAAAGGTCAACTAGGTTTAGGAAGCGGGGTATATGGACCTCTCTTCTTGATGCTCAATTTGGGAATGGCACAGGTAGTGCATGATCTGATGTACTTCCCGACATCCTGTCAAAGATTCAGCCAATAGAATTACTTTTGTAGTATTGCCACTATTTTATCGACCCCGAAGTGCCCAGCAGCCCGACTGTAATGTGCTTCCCAAATCATCTTGGCATGCTCGCTTGAAGGAACACAAAGGTGACCTAGGTGGCATAATAGGGAATCTTGGAGGTGAAAATATGGAACATGCTGACCCTCCAAGAGTGTCTAGTATGTGTGGCCAAATTATAGGTCGCTTTTGTAGGGAAGTGGCCATTCAGAAGTCTCGTGCCCACAAGAATTCAACATGGTGGTTAATGCCATGATTAGTGGTCAACTAAGGAAATCTGCAACATTATTGGTGCTACCCTTCTTATACTTGATATTCAAATGGAACTGTTGCAAGGATGTGGACCACTTCCGATGGCGATCATTCTGCAATTTCCCTTGGGTTTATATGAACTACCGTGGTCGATGGTCTGTGTGGATGACTGTTTCCTTCCCCAAAATGTAATGCTTCCATTTTCGGCAGGCCTACACAATGGAATACATCTCTTTGTCATAATTGGGATACTTCTAGACTGTGTCTAAAAGTGTCTCACTATGATATGCCACTGGATGCCTGTGTTGAGTAAGAACTGCCCCAGTAACATAGTCAGAGACATCTATCTCGGCCTCAAATGGTTGTTGCAAGTCTGGTAATGTGAGCACTGGTGTCGAGTAGAGGTGATCTTTCAACTCTATGAATGCCTTATATTGAGATTTAGACCAAAATAATTTTTCTTTCACTACTCCCTTGGTGACTTTACTCAAGGGCCAAGTGATATGCAAAAATCCCAACACGAACCTGTGGTAGAAGTTGGGAAGACCTAAAAAGTTGTGGAGCTTTATCAAAGTGATTGGAGATGGCCAATCCTGAATGATTTGGATCTTGGCTGGATCCACATGTACCCCTGTTCATCAATAATATATCCCATATACTAAACCTGGGTCATGCCAAAAGTGCATTTCTCCAAATTGGCACATAACTTGTGTTGTTGCAGTGTTTGGAGAACTTATCAGATGTAGTGGAGGTGCTCTTCCCAACTCTAGCTGAAGATCAGGATGTCATCCAAGTGTACCACTACAAATGAGTTGGTGAATGGCCATAAGATGTCATCCATTAGCCTCATGAAGGTTGCAGGAGCATTCTTCAATTCGAAAGGCATAACCAACCACTCAAAAAGGCCCTCCTTAGCTTTTAAGGCAGTCTTCCATACATCAGAGGATTCGATTGGAACATGGTGATATTCTGACTTCAAATCGATCTTACTGAAATATTTTTCCACCTTTAGTTAGTTCAGGAGGTCATCAATCCATGGGATCAGGTGCCTATTATGGACAGTGATCTTGTTCAGTGCCCGATAGTCAATACAGAATCTCCAAGTCCCATCCTTCTTCTGTACCAGCACGATCGAGCTCCCATAGGGCGATGAACTCGAATGGATGTAACCTTTCTGCAGCAGCTCCTGAATCTGCCTCTTGATTCCATTACTCTCCAAAAAGGACCGGTAATAGATTGGTCCATTGGGAAGCGGTACACCTGGGGTCAGATCGATGGAGTGGTTGACCTGACAGTGTAGAGGAACCCCTGCGAGGGAGGTGAAGATGTCCTTGTACTCCTCAATGACCTTGCCCATCTGTAGTTGTCATGCAGAGGGGCCTTGTCTAGAGGTCATGGCCACCATCTTCTTCTTTCCTTGAGGGCATATCATCAGGAAAACAAATTTCCTCATTTTGGAAATGAGCTTACTGCATTGTTTTGCAGTAACCAAAGAGATGGAGGTAAGCGGTGCTACCTCTGCTATCTTGCACAACTTATTTCCCAAAGTAAAAATAATAGCATGGGGCCATGATTCATACACAATAGTCATCTCCATAGGTTAGGTTGTCCTAATAATACATCACCAACTTCAAGGGGAGAAATGTCACACAATACCTCATCTGTGAAGGGCTTGATGTTGTATGGAAGGCAACACTGCTAGCTCATGCGAAGATCACGTCCTTGGTGAAGCCACCCGATGGTGTATGATTGTGGATGTGTTGTGGTTGGTAAGCCTAGCTGCTTCACCTCCTCTACCGAAATGAGGTTCTTCTGGCTCCCTCTATCGACAATGAACTGTAGTGGGGAGCCCTTTACCAACATCTGGGAGTGGAAGAGATGCTCCTCCTGCTCTAGATCTTCATGTTCTTCCTTCTAGATCTTTGTGGTGGCAATGGTGGCGTTGGGCTCCACATCAATATTCTACTTCCCTTTGTCAGTCCAATTGTCGAGTTCTGACTCAGAGTCGGAATATGCATATGATTCTGAAACCTTTAGCTCAGCCACCATTGACTGCTTGGCCCGACAGTCACTTGTGTTGTGAGTGGTGCTCTTATGGAACTCACACCACTTTCCCATGTCATTTTTCAGCTTCATGGCACTGTTATTTACTTGCAGCTTTGGCAGGTTGTCTTGGGCTGCCCCACCTTGGCTTTGTCCTCTATTCTGTAGTTTGGGGGCACCTTTCCCTTGCTTCAATTTCACAGATCCAAAGTCTCACTTCTTCTGTTTAAATTTTTGCTTGACCTTGACGACATATCGGTATGCCGTGCCGAGCGAGGAGATGTTCAGGAATTCTATTTCTTCCTCGATGTAATTGTGCAGGTAGTCATGGTATTTGAGTATCAAATGCTACTCTGAATCCTTGATACCCAACTTTGTATGAAGGGTATGGAAAATATTCATAAACTCCAACATATCTTCGTCCATTCCTTGCCGCAACATGGTCCACTTTATGTATTGATCCTCATAGCTTTCGAGAGGGTAGTACTACACCTTGATGGCATCCTGGAATGAATTCCAAGTGGGTGTGACTAAATATAGTGAGCATGTACTTTCATTCTTCTGCTCGTAGTAGGTTTCCCACCAATCCTTGACGTGGGCGGCTGCTTTGAGTAGAGCAAAAATAATCCTTTCCCGTATGGAAAAATCATGAACAGAAAAATAACCCTCTAGCATATTTAACCATTTATTGATGGAATTTGCATCTATCTAACCCTTGAATATGGGAATTTCAAAATTTACTTATATCTTAAATGGTGTGGCGTTTCCAGAGTAGCTCTTGGAAGACGATGTGCTGCCCCTGGGTAGCCGCTGAAAGGTCTAGGCAAAGCTGTCCATCATCGTGTTCCTTTGTCACTCGAGTGCTTCTTCGAGCAAGATTCTGATAGGATTGCCTGCCCCCTTGTCTTTCTTTTCATTCACCATGGGAGGCCATCGGGATTTGCGAGGCTGGTCTTGCAAAGGTTCAACCAGTTCAATCCCTAACTCCTTATATCCCGACCTTGTTGGGGACATGCAAAGAAAAATAGAGAAAAATCATACTGCTTTGATACCACTGATCCATATTTAAACAAGAATGCAACAAATTATAGAGATAACCATAAACACAGAGATGCAGTGGAAATAATACTTCATTTCATTAATGTAATATACTGAAATATGCTTACAAATAGAAATGGAAATAAACCAGCTAGGGTGATGGTAGCTTATATCCAAGAAGAGATGTGACGGCTACATGCCTCTGGACTATATTACAATGAGGCTAAAAGGCCTATTTATTGTTGAGAAACAATGGAAAACCCTAAACATCCAAAACCCTAACCCTAGAAGATGAAACGCCAAACTGTGGGCCCCGTTTGGGTAAATTGGTACATCAACTTCCCGGGGTCGTAACTTTGGCATACGATCTTCGTTTGACATGAAAAATATCTCGTTAGAAAGATCAATCTGAGAACTACAACTTTTGGAAGAGAAAAATCAATCTACGGCCGCATGTTGGTCCCAGGTTTCCAAAAAAACATCATTTAGGGCCTCAAAATGGCTCCGGAAGTTGACGACCCGAAAAACTACTAAAAATAGTAAATTGTGGTACAATTAAGGAAACTAAAAATATAAAAGAAGCAATGGTGGGGGTCCAAGTGGACTTTGCAGGTGGACACCAATATCCACCTGGATCACAAAGGATCCTATGGAATTCGCAACATCACCGCCTTAACCTCCTACAGAGCTTTATCAATGCTTTCAAACCCTTCCTCAAAACTGAAGTTCATTAGGAATCCTTGCCTTAATATATCCCACTCTGTAGTGCCATGGCGAAGATCCATTTCTAGGTACCAATTCATAGGGATGATATCCATAGTGTGACAAAATAAGTGCACCCACTCTGGTTATGGCTCTATTCCATAGACTTTAGTCCATCTTGCCAAATGATCACATGGATCATTGCTCCCATCGTATTTCTCAGTTAATCATACTTTTAGACAACCAATGTGCAGCCTCATAATCTTCTTGTAATCGTGCCACTCATCAAAGTTTTCCTTGTTCATACGACATCACTGTACAGGCGTAGCGTGCAATGCCAAATCCAACACTTGAAAGCGATGATCCTCAGGTACCTCTCTTTCAAAGGCATAAAAAATATTGTCTGCATCAGTTAAACCATCGTAATAGGGTAAATTTATTACCTTCGATGACACACAGTGCAACGATTTAGTCATCATGTTACAACACAACATAGATACTTCATGCAACCGATTCTGCCAATGCTCCAATTCTTCATCTGAATCTGAGGTACAGGAGCTTTCACGGTCCCATGCAATTTGTCTATCCACTGTTGCATTAATCCAGTCTTGGTCTCGTGCTATAATTTTCTAGTTTTGATCCAGGTCATCATCACTTTCTTCGTAGTCGCGAACCAGTTCAGTATAGTGTAGTCCTTTTGCATGGTCCCATGGTACTACAACATGGGGCGATTTCCTTTCAAACAATATTGTCTGTTCTTTCAAGTTGATGACTCCATATCAATGGCCCAATCAATTCTAAGGAGCACGAGATATGGATTGTTGTCATCAATGATTTATATCACTTCAAAATGAGCAAGCATACTCGCACCTTCTATGTCTATGGTGACTCCAAGTAGTCGTCCCATAGGGATAATTTTTTGTTGTTTTTTCATCCTCAGTTGAATTGGAGACCATTGCAGCATAGGTCTCCCCATTCTCTCCCATGTCTATTTAGGAAAAATGTTCACATCAGAGCCCAGATCCAAAACAACCTAGTCCATCTCATAGTCTCCCACCTACAAGGTGAGCCTCATCTCGTGCTCTGTCCTTGCCTTATGTTTTCCAATATTTCTAACTATGCGGTGTCCATCATGAGAATTTTCTTTACCAGTGCACTTGTTTATCAACTACTGTAAGCCCTTCACAGCCTTGTTATCATGCAAAATATTAATGCAGGTTTCTAGGAACGTGGTGAGTATAGAGGGATCAATCTATGTGGGTGTGTTGGGTTCTGGTAGTTTGTCCTCACTTCCTGAGGTAGATGCCTCAGTGAATATTTTCTTTGCCTCCATAAATGTTTCCTTTGCATGTTCCAAATTGAAGCCAACTTCCTTCTATGGGGCATTGCAGACACACCCCGTCTCTCCAGGTTGTTTTCATTTATCGTCACCATTCATTATTCCGCTCCTCAGTATGATATTCACATTGGGGTCCTCCTCGTGGGGCTCATCCCTCATCATTTGTAAGTTTTGTGTTGGGTGCTGAGGCTGCACCTTCTTCTCTTGCATCTTGGCTATCAACACAGGGAATTCCTCTATCATATGGTCAAATTGAGTGCAGTATTGGCATGTTGGGTGCGCTTGATTTTGACACTCATGTGCATGGTGCCCTAACATCCCACAATTATAGAAAATAACTTTTCCATGGCCTCTACTAGGTCCTCCTCCTCCTCGACCACGTCCGCATCCCTGATATCCTCCATGCACTCCCTCAATGCCTTGGTCCGGAGGCCGAGTTTCTACTTGCATTTGATAGGTAGGAGCTCTTTCCATCATCAATTCATAGCTATGACAGTGGTGCTCATCATGGCCCATTGATTTGCAGAAATCACAGAAATGTTGTTGTGGTGTTTGCAAAAATTTTTGCAGCAACTGAAAATTATCTATTATGTGTTTTTGGGCCACCTAACAAATAGTGCACCATAGCGTGGGTCCCCTACTTGGTCATGTTGGAGCTTCCTCCCTCAGGAGCATTGGGGCCCCCACTGTGAAATAATTTGTGAAGACAGGGTAGTGATCCTTATCATGCCCCTGGCTCTTACACTTGAGGTACCAGACTTCCTCGGGCACCTCTGGCCTAACCTCCTTTTATTTTTTCGAGATCTACAATTCCAGGTAGAGGTTTTGCAACTGTGATTGATTTTGTTGAACTTTGAAAGACACATCTTCAAAAGGCATTTCATGCAATCTCATCACGATTTCTAAGACTTCCGCTGGAGTCCTTGTCTTCTGTTGCGATAAAGCAATCCTCAAGTGGGGCAGGAGTGAAGCTATAAACCACTCGTAGTGTTGACTATCTATGAGCTACATGTTAGCTTCACATATCACACACTTCAATCTTTTATCTAAATCCTAGGGTGTTTCACCAGCCCTCATCATGATTTCCTTGAATCCAACTACTGATTGCGAGTCAAGCTTAGGTTTACTAAATTCTTTGTTCAAAGCGGTCTTACTGTCTGCTAATGATGCCAAAGGGTTATCAGTGCAGTACTTAATGTACCAGGTCAGCACACAATCCTGCAGAGTGGTAACCAAATGTTCTTTCTTTATAGTGTCATCATTGATCTATTGTGAAACCCATACAACAGTCACAATGAACCAAAAATGATCTATATCTTCACTCCCTATACCTTTGAAAATCGATAGTTTTAATGAGTTATAAATGTTGAATGGCAGTGGTGGTGGTGGTAGTGTGGGAGATGTTGTATGCTATGGAGGTGAATGTGTAGGTGGAGTGGATGGATGATGAACTTATGGAAAACCCTGCCTTATAAGTTGTACAACACTCCGTGGTGAAACCTATAATGTTCCCTCATTTTAGCTCGAAGGAGGCCCAATCAACTGGCTATATTAAGGACTTGTCCTCCCTCGATCTCTTCAAAGCTTTCCACTTCGTGTAGCTCCAAACATCAAGGGAATGTCATAATCCGTTTTTAACACAACAACATCTTAATCCAAATATTCAAAGATCTTAGATACTTACCTCATGGCCCCTTGAAGAATCGTCGCTCTGCTTCACTGAAGCTAACTGAGGTATTAACCGCGAATTCTATCATAAATCCACCTATGACTCAATGAAGCCAGTGGTCAATAGCTCGCACAATCTTATCTTTAGAAGCTTCCAACCTTTGGACTAGTTTCAAAGTCCACTTTATTGGGCCATCAAGTCTCCACTTTCCTTGGCCATCAACCAATTTAGCTATCCACTCATATAACTCGATTGGGAAGGTGCAAAAGAAAATTTCGTGTATTTCTGTGTACAGATATCTATCCAACCACTATTCTTTTGATAGACATGGGTTCCTATTTTCTTGCACCGCAAATTTGTGGATATTTCTATCCAAGCACTTCTCAATCTTTGGTTGGATTCTAGTGATGCAAAATCACACGTCTCCATAAGAAAATCTTGGTCTCAGAAACAGAACCATTTGTTGGCTTAGTTGTTCATAACCCAGGTTTAGAGTTAGTTGTGCTAAACAAAACCCTACACTACTAGCACTTTTGGCATCAATCCGCATAGCATGGAATGAAGTATCACCTGAAGTAGTATGGGAGATGCTGGAACCAAGTTTCTACATCCAGAGATTAGTGTGATGTCCTTTTATGTCCTAGATCTGCCTTTGTGTATATTGATAAGCCCTTAGGGCTTGGTACTGCAACTCTGTTAAAACAACCTTTAAACCTTCATGAATGTCCACAATCAGTCCTTGTGGACCCTTAATAGTCTATTCATCCTCTTACGCACACCAGAAAATAATCCTAGATCAGAGTTCGCATAGATCTACTTAAGTATCTAATAAACATAACATAATTTATCATAGTCTTCACGAACTCCCATAAACATGCTTGCGTACATTATTTAACAGTTATTCAATAGGATCACATACATTTAGCTCAACATAGCACATTATTCATCAGCATCATATGTTGCAAGCATAAATAAACAAAGATAAACAGATGTACACAAGATTTTCTTAGTAATTTTGTTTATTGATCTTCAGCTTGGATTTACAGACTCAAAACTTCCCTGTGCACTCAAATGCGGACTCTTCTCTAGGCCTCTGTGCACTCAGCTGCAAAGCCTTTCCTTTCTCTACGACTCACCTTCCGTGTTATCTCCTATTGACCCATTACATTCCTCATTATTTCCTCTATGACATGCCTTAGACTCTCTAAGACACACCTATTTATAGTTTTCTACATATTGTACCATGGTCTACGGACTATGGATGGATCTCAAAACTGACTCGATTTTACATAATCAAGGGGCTGAAGCCCCTTTTGACTTCTAACTATCTACCTGCTCAGTGTCCATACATCAAAGATACTTTACATATTTTTACAAACTTTACATCAAAACTTGGGTTTTTAAACCCAAAACTAGCCCAGGGGACCCCATCCCAACAATATCCTCTTCTTTTGATGTTTCTTATTCCTTTTCTATCCCCTCTTCACAATCTATCTAAAATAGTTTCTTGTCACCACAATTATGACCTTTAGTGTATTTGTTATCACAACTGTAACAAATCCATTTTGTTATTTTTCTCCAATTTTTTTGGCGTCAACCTTGTAGGTTGTGCAAGGCTAGGAGAAACATCATTTCCATATTTATAGTTGTGAGTGGTAGGCTTCCTTGTTTCCATAATTTTGATTTTAACTTATCTTTCCACCCTTAATTCCTTCTCCAATGAATCAAGTTCCCAAAGGTGAACATCATGTTGGATTTTATCCTTTAAAGTCCCTATGAAGACATCAATTCTATGCTCCTCTAGAATATCAGTTACACTGATATTCAATTTTTGGAAGTCCTCAATGTGCTCCTCCATTGAACCCTTTTATTTGAGATTTATCAGTTGGCTAAAGGTGTTTCTCTTTGTATCCTCATAATGTTCTATCATTTCCTCCAAAAACATTTACCAAGTAACAAGTGCTTTATGAGAACAAAGCCATCTATACCATAGAAACTAATTGGGTTCTAAATATAAAGATGCAATGTGTACCTTTTGTGTGTGTGTGTTGCACATCATGGAGATACAAGTATTGCTCCATCTGTAGTATCCATGTGATTAGATCCTTGCCATAAAATTTCCTTATCTCAATATTTGGAATTTGGTGGGTCTTAAGCCCAACGTTAGAGTCTATAAAATCATAATTCATATTCCTTTTGTCCTCATCATGATTTTCATGGATTAACTTCTCACCATTGGGAAGCCTTTCTTACAACAACTTTTTCAACCCTTCTAACTTGACATTCATTGTGTTCATGTCTAATTTAAAAAATCCCATGTATGCTTTTAAACCACCCTTTAAAATTTCCATGTTTTCTTTTAAACAATACAATTTAGTTTTTGTTGCTCTTTGTGAGAGTGAAATTTGTTGCACTTGATCTCCTAATTTTAAAATATCATGTTGCATTTCTTCCTTTACTTCATGAGTCATATTAGAGTTTTCTGGTTTCTTACTAGGAGTATACATTTTTTTTTTTGTGAGGCATATTGTAACTAAGTCATGATAATATTCTTTACTGTGCCCTTTGAATCACTTCAAAATGAGTTTTCAAACAAAATTTATGCAAATTAAAAAAATACACACCTTTTTCTAGCATTTTGGAGCTCGATATTGAAACTATTGTATCTCAGTAATTTTGACTCTCCAAATTTTGAAATATGGTCTTGTTGTAGAAATTTGAGTCTTCTTTCCAATGCCACAATTCAAACCAATATTATATTCTTCAAGTTAAAGTTATTCTAAATATCCTACAATGTCTTGATTATGGACTGATTTGGTAGAGTGAATTTGTACAGAATGCCACATATCACTATTTCAACCTTCAAACTTCAAATTGATACCAAAGAAACCCATTTCCATGAAATTTCAGCCACCTTTTATAGAATTCAAATCCAATGCTTAAAAATTAAGTTATGACAATTTTCCCTAGGTCTCCTATTTGAGAATGAATTCTGGAGTATGCAGAAACCCTAACTTCTTTAGACCATATATCCAAAAATATAGCAAACCAATATTTAAAATTTTTACAAAAACTTCAACAATATTTGGGCTTCATGTGGTCAAAATTTCATCATCTTAAGCTTCATATAAAAAAACGTTATATCAAAATTTCAAAGATGACCTGTTTGAAGTAGGGAAACCCTAGAATCCAAATCTCGGATACCAAATGTTATGTAACAAGCTCACAAAATAGAAGAAAATATAGATTAGAGACTTGAGAAATAGCCTCTTCAAGGGGGAAACCTCCTTTACATCACATAAATGAACAATTATTGGATGGTACAAATGATAAGACCTCCTTAGTATATATAGGAATCTAAGGGGTCATGATATAAGGAGAGCCTACATAATAATAACAATCTATGGGGCGCAACAATAAGAATATGGGGGATACGTGGGCACAAAAATAAAAGTAAGGGGGATACACTAATAATAACAATAACGGGGCTACACTACTATTATAGGGACCTAACAATATCATCATTTCCTCAGCACGGGAAGATAACCATAGGATTTAAAAGTTACGTAAAACAAGCAATCGGTAATTAAGGTTGCATACTATCAGCTAATTTTAGGTTTTTAATACAAGTTGGGCATGCCTGGTATTCTTCGTCATTGTGTAGTAGAGCATTGAATACAAGTAACATTTATGCATGCTCATGAAGGAGAGTTTATAGGTCATGATGTAGGAAAGTCAAACACACAAAATACTTTTCAGACACATCTATTATGGTCGATAGTCCACTGATGCAAAGGAGTTCTATTGCAATTTTGATGTTTGTCACATGTTGGTAAAACCTTTTCATCAGGATGAAATTCCATTACAACTACAAATAATATTATATCTATTTGATAACTGGGTCATTATTTCATTAGGCAAATCAATTCATTAGTGAATGAAAGTGGAGCTCGATACATTATAATTGTGATAGATTATCTAAAACAATGGGCTAAAGTAGTGCTCATCAAATATTGTAGTGCTGAGACTCTAGGCCAATTTTTATTTGAGACTATTGTTATTTACTTTAGATTTCCTAAAATCTTGATGAGAGACCAGGGGAATCATTTTCTAAATCAAATCATTGAATCATTAACAAAATATTCCCATGTGCACCATCAAAAGAGCACACCATGTCATCCACAAGTGAACAACACAGATGAGGCCTTTAACAATATTCTAGAGAATGCACTAACAAAGCTATACAATGTAAATAGGGATGATTGGGACCTAAAATTTCCCACAGTGTTGTAGGCATACATAATTATATCAAAGAAGCTTATAGGAAAACCACATTTATGTTTGGTATATGGGAAGGAATTAATAATTCCCAAGGAATTCATAGTCCCCAATCTTTGCATAATTTCCATAATAGACTTTACGTATCCCATCATAGTAAAGAAAATATTGATAGATATATGATAGTTTAAAGAAGATAGGTTTCTAGCAGGGTTTCCCCAAAATTCTCGAAAGTCCAAGGAGAAGGCATAACATCATCATCACATTAAGAAGTAGTTCCAGAATGGTGACCTTGTGTTTATGTATGATGGTAAATTTTTGAAATGCCTTGGAAAATGTTAGATGCATTGGTTGGGGACATATATTATCAAGCATGTTAAGGATGCAGGGGCTTTCCAGCTAGATAAATTGAATAAGGAGACCTTCAATGGACTTATCAATGGGAGCCTACTAAAAAAATATAGACATAGTTTCCCCACTATCCAAATTTCATCTCTTTTTAGAAATAAAAGGGGGACTTGTTTTTGTAAGTTTATTTTCATAGACAGGTAGGAGCTATGAAGGTGAGAAACAAGAGGAGATCATGATTGTGGGATACAGTGTGATGGATTTGGTAGTGTGAAGCTTTCCTGTCATAATAAAGGACTAACACATCATGCACTAAGAACATCGTAGAGTCATAAGACTAGTCAATTGAAGGAAGCATAAGAAATCGATGATAACATGAAAAGTGGAATACATTTGGTAGTGGGTGACAAGAATGGGAATTGGAAGTGTAGAAAAGGGTAATGAAAAAATTGTGTGCCACCCAAATGGATTGGACATTGTGGAATTTTATTAAAGAAGGTAGTACAGTTAATTAAGGAAAATTATGCTCGATATTAGCATCCATGCCAGAAGGATTTTTGACATGAATTCTAGCATGGCCAGAACCATAAAACAAAGTTTCGACCTACAATTCCATCCCATGTGAAACCGGAAAACTTATTATAAGAGTGTGTGATAAAAATGAAAAGTTATTGCAACTAAGAAGGAACAATAGGCACACAAATAACTATAGTTTACTCCATTTCTATTTTCATTGTGTTCTATTTTCAAGAGTAGAGCTGAATACTAAAGTGAAAAATAGAGAGAAGTTTAAACTCCTCATCATCAACTCCAAAGAAACTGAGGAAAAAAGTCACCCATGGTGCACCACCTCCATAGCTAGCTACAAAATTGAAAACTCAATTACCGAAAGAGTTAAAGCATCGACTATTAATGGCTCCAGTTCTACCAGGGGTTATCAAGGAAGGGAGCATGTGAGGTGTGGTACACAAGCTGAAATATGATGATCGTGAGGTCACAGACCACAAAAATTTCTCCAAATTTGTTGAGGACAAGTTCTTTACCATCAAAATGAAAATAGGAGTTCCATAGGTTTGTGAACTATAGAAATAGGCTAGGGGGTCGAAAAATCAGGTATTTTAAATTTGGTGGATATGCCCCATTTTGGTCATAGCAATGAATTGAAATATGTGTTAAATTTCTCTTGAGTTCTATACAGGGTGAATTTATTTGTCTCAATGAACCCATAAAAATCGATTCCAATCTCATACCTAAGATTACACTAGGTTGTCTAGAGTGGGAGAGGATCTAGAACCTCTCTTTGACAAAGAGAACAAAAAGTTTGTTGTGAAGAGGGTGATAAAGAAATATAACACAGTTCGTGGAAAATAGGGGATCTTAATATCCTCCATAACTGATCAAATTCTCTACGCAAATCATGCCATGCAAGTTGTTCAGGAAGTATTGAAAGGAGTAATTCCCTACAGGAGTAGTGAATACCATAGAAAAATGCATTGTAGGCATTTAGATGAAAATGGGCCACCTTCCTTATTAATCAATTTATTTAGGACCGTTTAGAGGCACTGGATAGAAATGCAGAGCTCTGTTATATGTAGTTACTAATCCCCATTGATTTCGAAAAATGGAAAGTTCCTCTGATACTAACTTTCCTCCATTGTACAAGCTAGAATTTGTCATGAAGAAATTTGAATCACTCTGGTATTCTTCTAATAATAAGAGTCAGATGAATACAAATATGAAATTTTATATATGTATAGAATTCATCAATCATGTTATTTTAAGAATACCATACATTTTGATATAAATCATAGAATCCTACAAGGGAGTGGAAAATTCTCATGCCATCCCTCACCACATGTATATATTGGCATAGGAAGACTCCGAAAAACAATGGTTAAATGTTGATACAAGATTGAAGAGCAGGAAATGTCAGAAATAGTTAATGAATGGCTAGATGAATAGCACATACCAACCTGTGACGAGCAACCAAAAGTATATAATGTTGATAGGGCCATAGAGGAGGAACATCAAGATACCCAATAGGAAGGGTATTCTACTCCATAGTAGGAGGAACACCCAAAACCCCTACCATAGGAACCTAAACAAGAGTGCCCCAGCACACCATAGTAGGACCCCAAAGAAGAGGAAGCTACATGATGAGGAAATAAGTGTCCACTAAAAGGTCAACAAAAGAGCGCCATATAGAAGCAGAAGGAGACCAAAAGAATGGACCTAGAAACACCTTCTTTGTTGAAGGAGGACTTAGAAAAATTAGACAAATAAATCAAAGAAATGATAGAGAACTACCACTCTATTGATGGTGATAAATCCCGCCCACATATGGGGGATCTACGTGATATGAGGACCAATTAGACCTCACACTGTTTGGCTTAGGAGTCCCATCTAGAAATATGGTCTGGATGCCATTAACTTATAGATTTTCCTTCATTTAAGCAATTAGAATGAGAGAGTAGCACGCATGTGATTCTGAATGAGCAAGGGAGTGTGCCTTATGGAATGTTCAATTGTATATGTATCAAGGTTCTTTCACTACAAGGAGAATAATTTGAATCCCTAGAAGAAAATTAATAATACTAATATAGTGTTAATACATGCACATAAATGAGGAATAATATTTATACATCAAGAGAAATAGTTCACATAGATGCAACGATCATTAAAATCATCACGACACATTTCCAACAAGTACTTGAGCACCAAAGTCACCAAAATATTTCAATTGCTTTAGTACATATGAGAGCCAAGATAAATCGAAAACATTAGAAGAAAAGTCTCAAAATTTCCATGATTTATGAATAAATGTGTATTGGTCAAAAGGCTTCAACTATTAGTAAAAAGATCCAAGATACATACGTACAATGAACATCACTAGATCCAATACTTACGCATTAGAGCCACAACATGCTCCCCAAAATTACTATCTCTATGTCTCTAATGCCTTTTGGAAGAAGCCAAGGTCAAAAGTCTTTTTATTGAGTAATGAGACTCCTTTTATAACTTGAGGCATGACCTTTCATATCCTCATGACTCTTTATTTTCTCATATGACTTTTAACTTCTAATGACCTTTGGAATTCTGAAACTCTTGAACTTCCAAATGAATTTTAGAATTACATATGACTCTTGGAATTACATGCCTTTTGGAGCTCTACACATGGCTCTTTTGTCCATACATGAATTTTTTACTTATACTTCTTTGTCTTTGCAACAATTACATAATTACATCGTGATTTCCACATAATCATGTGGTGTGAACATGACAAATTGCTAACATTGATAACTTGGACTCCTCGTGACTCATGACATGGAATTTCTTGGTATGTGACAATGTTTCCACTTGTATCTTCTATCTTGCATGCAACTTTGATGTTGATGATGTTTGCACCCTCCAAAGGCTCTTTGATCACATGGATTTTTTTAGGCTGATTTTATCATTATCATTTCAATGTGTTCTTCATTCTTGAGTACTTCCTTTGACTACCCTCTTTTCCTAGTCTTCTTCATGTATCATTTCCATGTTGTTCTTAGAATCCCTGAAATTGAAATCACTCATGGAAAGAAAACATCAGCTTGAAAAATCTCCTATCCTACTATGCTTCATGCAATTTTTTTGTAAATGACTTAACAATGCACTCTGGAAGAGAAAGGGGAGATTTTGGGTGCAAGGGAACACTTCAAAAGGGGGAAGGACTGAATTCTTTGAGGCTTTAGGGTGCACTCATGTGCTGAACAAGGAGGAAGGAAACTCAAGGGAGGGCGTAGGGAAGAGGTCCAAAGGATGAAGGAAGAGAAATAATGCTTAGAAAGTTCATTGTGCACTTAGTGGAGACAGGAAGGGAACGAGGTGCACTACTGAAGCCTAAAGGGATGAAGCTTCAAGCTTCCCAAGTGCATTGTGCACTCAAAGAAGCTAAGAGGGTGCATGGCATAATGCTGAAGGATGAAGGGGTTATGATTTGATCTTCCCAAGTGTGTTATTCACTCAAGAGGGTACATGAGGGCATAGGGCACATTGCTGAAAGCTAAAGAGAACATGATGATGCTTTGATGGTGTGCCATATGCTCAACAAGGTGCAAGGGTTTCTTTAGGGTTGAAGTTCATAACAAGGAAGGGAAATGATGCTTGGGAGTGTGCTATGTGCTCTTGGACAGAACAAGGTGCACATCAAAAAAAGGAAGGAGTCCTAATCAAGGATTAAGAGTGTGTCATGCACTCCTAGCCTTAGCAGGTTAGTTTGTGAAACCAAAATTTCCCTATCTCGGAGATAGAACAAGGAACGAACACATTGAGTTGTGACATGAAATCAAGTGCGACACGTACTAAATTATTAGTAAGACTTATATGGACTTGAAAAATGAGTAATACACATCAAAATTTTAGTTTAAAAACACTCCCCATGTACAATAAACAAATTTTGTGTGGAAACGACCAAAAGTGCCATTTCACAACAAATAAAGGTGTTATAACCATGAAGTCCAGTAGAGATGTTTTAAACAATGAAACGACACTTGGGAATGATCAAGAACACTTGAAAAATATGGAATGACTTGAAACAACACTTGATGTGACAGATTGATAGGCTCCAAAATTTCAATGTAGTGAAGTTTTGTAGGGTGTTATAGCAGCAACAACACTTGGCGACATGATGGACAAATTTCAACTTCTCTACCTAGGAATATATTTTGAGTAAAGTGTTAGCCCTTCAATAAGTATTGATTCACCAATTAGATTGATTTAACCTACCCTCTCAACTTGATTATATACATAGAATATTACTTCCATTTACTTAGGTCAACATAGAAGATATTCCATATCACAATTGTTTCAATCTAGGAAAGGGTAATATGTGAGGCGAGTTTTAGATATTAAGAGTATGAGTTTCATCTCTTCTGTTGCTTTTCTACTAGAAGGTATATGTAGTACCCTGACAGAGTCACTAAAGGAGGACAAGTTTTTCTTCACTACTAGAGAGCCTAAACAATACTCGACGAAGTCACTTGTTTAACATCTTTGCACATGAAGCCTTTCTCTTCTTTCACCCTTTATTTATTTATTAATAGAAATTTTCTTCAACACTTATTTTTTCAAAATGGGTGGAAGAGGGATCCCAGCTTATTAGGAGTAGAGGAGGTTTCCCCTTCAGATAAGTATTAATGTAACCTTCGATATTTTTTTTCCTGCTATATATTTTCCCCTTATCATTTCTCTACTAGATTGGATAAGCATGTAGAACACCAAGCAGATTTCACATCAAGTTGAGGAGTTTGGATATTCGAATAGACATAGATCTAATAGGTTCTCTCAAGGTTTTCTTCTTGGATGTATCATATTTTCCATCCAAAATTAGCTCAACATATGGAATCTTCCCAAAAAGAAAAAGGAACTAACAAATAACCAAGCATTTAAGTTGTTGCATCTCCTCTTTATTCCACCACAAAACCATTTTGAGCCATGAAATCTTTCACACAAAGTCTTATTTAGGTACAATGACCAAGACACAGAATGATATAGGAAATGACTTGACATGATAAACAAAAGATAGAAAATATAGAGTTTAAAATATCATCCATTAATGAGAAGGGGGTCAGTCCTCCCATCAAAATATTTCATCTTGAAAGCATTATGACCAAGTTTTTCTTTGATAGTAAAAGGTCCTATCCAAAAATATTTGAATTTTGTGTATTCACCTT
Source organism: Pinus taeda (assembly GCA_000404065.3). Taxonomy (NCBI): domain Eukaryota; kingdom Viridiplantae; phylum Streptophyta; class Pinopsida; order Pinales; family Pinaceae; genus Pinus; species Pinus taeda. Next base: position 55,707 of record APFE031008688.1, read on the forward strand.
TCTCTTCATGGGCTTTATCCTACTTCAATATTGTCACCCACATCCAAACTCTTTGTCCCTACATATTTTTTGTGGAAGCAACGCTTAATACATTTTTAATGGATGGGAAATATTTTCTTTTCTTGGAGCCCATCTTCCTCAAGTTTAAGCAAAGTATTTATCATGCTCAAAACCAAAAGGCATGATCTTCCTTGGAACTCCTAGAATCGTTACAAGGCTGGGAGGTACAACTTAAGAGGTAAGATAGCTTTCTTACCACAAACTAGGAATTATGGTGAGGTTTTAAGGGAAGGTTTAGGAGTTACATAGTCAGCCTATAATGCATTTACCAAAGAATAGTGCCAATTCCTTTGCTCAAAGAAAATTGTTTCCTTGATTATGTACGTGATATTTTTGTTTGTTGATTCTACTAAGCCATATCCACACGGGTAATAATTTGATATATCATTTAGTACAATACTGTTTTCTAATGTGAATTCATAAATTTGCAATGACTAAAAATAAGTTTCATTATCAAATGCAAAAGACATTGGAATGCCAAACTTGGTTATAATGTTCTACTTTAGGAATTGGATGACTTCCTAGTCGTTAACTTGTCTTAAAGGAACTACTTTTGTCCACTGAGTAAAATAATTTGTTGCGACGAAAATGTATTGGTATTGCTTTGATGAGTGTGGGATATTTCTCCAACAACATCTAGTGCCCACTATTGAAATGGTTCCTCAACTGCTACTAGTATCAGTGGGGCTACTGACTTCTGATCTCAATTGACACATCTCTCACAGGCTGGGCACTTACAAGCATAAGCATGAGTGTTCCTAAATAAGGTGGGCCAATAATAACCAGCCCTCATTACTTTATGTGCAATCATATCATGCACATAGTGGCCACCTGTTAGTCCTTCATGTAGACCTCTTAATACCTTCTCTATGTCTTGAGGCTCTGGGAATCCTAGAAAGACACCATTATGGTGCTTTCTAAAAAGTACTCCATGAATGAGATAATAGGATAGATATTTAAGGTGAATTTCCATCTTTTGTTTATTCGATAAATGTGCAAGCACGATATCGTGCTCTAGGAATTGTCATATACGTAAATACTATGACATTGTTGTGATTTTCTGGGGAATTTGTTCAACGTTATACATTCTATTTCCTTCTCCCATTCTAAAATATCCTTTTTTGTAGCATCTCCTTCTTCGGCTACAAGTTGACAAAGGCCATGACCCTTAATGGTATGAAAAAACTTAAACTCCAGATTGTATTCTTGCGAACATGTCATCCAATTGGCCCTATTCTGACCTAGCTGTTATAGCTCCAAATCTTACCCTTATGGTTTGTGATGCTGTACTCATGGCCTAGGGCAACCCCTCCTTCCAGACCTAGTCCAAAATTTAAAAAACAATGTTTTATCCCTTATACGTGACATTGCCCTGAGTTAAACGCGTGTATACGCGGGCAGGCATATACCCAACCCGCGTATATGTATTAAAACACTTAAAAAAATATAAAACTCCTTAATTTCAGCCGGAGATCGCGGGTTTTACCTACTGATCACCTGTTAATGCCCGTGACCCAACTGTTCCCAACCAACTCCCAACTAAAAAACTACTTTGGGAGAGGTATAAAAAGACCTCAAAGGGAAGGCCTAAGAGAGGAGAGAAGAGAGAGAAAGGTTATTATACTGAGATTTTTCCCTTGACCAGGTCTGAAGACCCTTGTGCCTTCTGCACTTCCCCCATTTGTACAGGAAACCCTTGTTTCCTTGTGTGTTGATTCATCCACCATTTATGACATCATGGAGTGAGTCATGGAAGGAGATATGCTAAAGGCTTGAGGCTGGACGGATCCGGAAGGAAGCTTTGCTTGGAGCCTGCAAAAGGTTACTCAGGTGAAAATATTCCTTTTTTTACATTCTATTTGTCTATAATAAAGAAACACGTCTTGGTTCCTGATATAAGTCTTCTTTATGTTTATGATGTTCATGTTGGAATTCATATGTGAACGGTTGTTTAAAGTTCATAACTAACTACCTTCCTTTATAACATGAAGATGATTTCTTTATAAGTCTTTTTCCATATACTGCTGTGTTCTTTGGAATTGGTTGTTTTACAGGATAGAGGAGCGAGAGGGACTTGAAGAAGGGTTTGGACCCTAAAGGACCTTCTTGAACGTAGGACCTAAGGTACGCCCCTCTCACTATAGAATTTGCTTATAATAGCATAATGGTTGTGTGAATGTGTGTTTCTCTTTATAGATAACGTTCAGTCTGCTAGGGTTTCCACCCAAAAGCCCTAGGGGAACATTTCCCTCAACACCTTGGATTGGACTATATATGACTAAAGGGATCACCCATGCTGGTGCGACACAGATGGTGAAGTGCGTGACGCAGACAGTGAAACCAAAAGGTGGATTTGTTCTAGGAAATGTTATGGATGACCAATTAGAACCCTATACAGGCGGCGGAACCACCTGACTAGTTGTGGGAAGTATATTCTTAATGCTCTAGGTAGTTGAAAGGATGCGCAAGACTATAAACTACTCTACCCAGGAGCTGTGGGATGTTGGGGCTGCGCGCGGGAGAAAAGTGTCACAAGGTCCGCGACCGCACAAGGGAGGATGTACTGCTGCATGGGTTGGCTAGAAAGTGTCTATTGTAGTTACTATTCACAATGTGATGCTTGACTTGAGACCAAATGGAGTGGGTAGTAGGCATTTAAGACATGCTTAATGGGCAAGATTTGGGAAAATATGCCACCAAGGGAGCATTAATGAACTGGATTTGGGGGGAATAGTCAATTTCAAATTCAAAAGGTGCTATAAATTACAGAGGGCTACCCTAAAAAAAACACTTGGTCATTTACGAATTGAGTTGTCATATGCCCCATGTATTATGAGCCAAGACCTTTCTTCCTTGTGGAGAGCCTTGGTTGAGTACTTGAGTGTACAGTTGAGAGATTTCTGGGCAAGCGAGATGCAGTGTCTCAAGAATCCAAGGAAATCGTAGAGATGACCGCCAAAGAAGACTTGCAAGCCCTTACCATAGAAGATGCCCTTGAAGGCGTCGAGATTGTTGTGAAAATCCATAAATTTCCATGTATGTCGAGACCGAAGAAGGATAAAGAGCCAATGATTCTAGTGCATTTGTCCCCACGAAACCCACTGCACACCAGATTAACGATGGAGGAAAAAGGGAAAGCAGTTAACGTGGAAACTGACAAGGAGGAAGAAGATCTTGAGTATCTCATAATTGAATAAGATGAGGATGAGGGCATGGAGGAAGAAAATGAGGTTGCGCACCCTCCAAAAAGGATTCCTACATATGTCGCCATGAGTAAGGGGAAGGAAAAAGTGCCGAAGGACCTTGACGAGAGCAAGAGCTCTCTGCAGACTCTTCTCCTCCCGGACGATATCATTTTTGAGGACACAAACCCAGGATGGGTGCTGAACTTGAAGTTTGAAGATTGGGATCTCATTGACCATAAGAAATTCCCTCACCTAGAGATTACACAGCTCATGATGCCGAAGCAGAACCGCAGTGAGAGTTATAGAATTAGAATTGTGCATGTGGTTATGCAGAGTTGAAAAGAAAGGGTTATTAAACCTACTCTGGGTGTCGCATTACTACCGCGCCCTAGTAATGGTCTTCATCATCAAGTAGTTGCTCTTCCTAGTGCATGGTGGGTGTTTTTGGCTAGAGGAGCCCATCCCGTCACAGACCACTTAATCCATTGCATTACCCATATTCCGTGTAAAGGAGAGGACCCTGCAGAAATTTCGGAGGGTAAGAGTAGTGATTTGGCCTTTGCGGAGGCCATGAAAAAGAAATACAAGATGGAGAAGAAGAAAAGGGGATACGCCATATCTAGGATCAACAACAAAGTATTCAAAGTTGCAACCTAGATACTGGTAGGTAAGCTCATCCAGAAGTGTCGCGCGGATGAGGTATGCACACCGGTGGTGGCACTTGCTAAACAATGCGTAGAAGGGGTCTAGTTTAATTGGTCCAAATTCTTGTGCAAAGAGTTCCTAGAGAATTTCCATGAGGAACAAGAGCAAAGAAAAACATTCCACTATGCATGGATTCTACTGTCCATAGTGTTGGTGGTAGGGGAATTTCCAAAGGATATCAAGTTCCCCATGATTGCAAGGGATCTCTCGGAGGCCGCAAAGTAAGCTTCACTGTGGGCCACTAAGGACATGAACCAGATCCACTACAGTAAGATATTCTGGGTGTTCGTGGAGATGAACATCAGAATGTGGATTAACCGCAAGCTGTTGTTATCACCCATTATCTACAACAGCCTGCAAAGTTTCACAGAGTTTATAGCATACTTTCATCACATCTATCTCAGAGTGCGCAAGGACCCAACAAAGAAATGGAATGAGCTAACCTTCATAGCCACAAATGATGTGATTTTCGATGTACTGGAGACGTGGCCACTAGAATGGCACACCTTAGACATCGTCGCAATGGAAAATTCTATTGTGCAGAAGAAGAAGGAGGAGGCCAAACTATGCATGGCACAGTTGGCGGAAAAGAGAAGGTAAGAAGCAGTGGCAGCAAAAGCGTAGGAGGTGTGGGATGTTGTGCAAAGAATAACAGAACAGAAAAGGGTCACAGCAGCAATAGCACAGGAGGCAATAGAGAAGGCACACGAGGGCAAGAAGTCGCCTTTGCTTGAGTAGGAGAAAGAGATGGAAATAGAGGAAGAGGGTCAACACAATTGAAGCTCCAACCCACAAAAGAAGGTGAAAGTATCCAAGCTATCGATCAACCTGATCACCCTTGTTGAAGGTGATCTACATGAAATAGGAGAGATGGTGCGCGATGTCACCATAGAGGCCCTCCAAAACTTCGCAGTGGAGAATCATATTGTGTTGGGGGCCCTCTGAGCACAGATTTAGGAGTTGTAGGTGCACATTCCTCATCCTGGTACTCTCTCGACGAACCTTGCAATTGGGATAGCCACAGCCGAAGAAATGTTGCGTGCTCATACAACCAACACAATAGTGCTGTCAGAAAGGGCACTGGTTACAACAAATGAGGCTGCCCAACCTATGGTTAGTACATTGAAGGGGATAGGGATCAACATGGCTGCACTCCCATGGGAGACTCTCTATGTTTTGCAGGATGGGATTACTACAAAACTGCGGGCTAGGGAGAACTGCACATTGCAGGTGTTGAGTGAGCAAAAGATCGACTTGGAACAAATGAGCTTGCAGTGTGACAAGTTCATGTCTCAGAACCGGCAGATGGTGCAGGTAATTGAATAAGCCTGCCAGATGGTCCCTGAGCTAGCCATCCCAAAAAAAGCACCAATAGAGGTGTGTAACCAGAGATTAGCAGCAGGGGTGTGCGAGACGTGAGAAGAAATGGCAAAGGTTCAGCTAGAGCTAAACCTTTAGACAACAAAGCTGTGGTTGAAGGTGCAGCCGTCCTCTCCTCCAGAAGTAAAGGAATAGCGCATCAACATTGTTACATTAGGGATGGAGGAGAGCAGCGGTGTAGTAAGGGACTGCACCAGAATTTTGGAAGAATCATTCGAGGTCCTCACAAATCTGCAGGAGGATTCGAACATTCAACGCTTAGAAACAAACGTGCTTGAGCTACAACTGCAGTACGATAATGTCAAAGGGACCATGTAGATGGTCGTTCTCACTTAGAGGCTCACGCGAATGTAACAAGCGAAAGTTCTTAAAGAGCAAGTAGATGCAGTGGGACATAGAGAAGCAGTTTTGAAGGCGTGCGTTCAGCCTTGGATCGATGAGGACTTCATAATCATAGCAACAATTGAAGGCAAGCTCACACAAATACAAGAGACACAAGACTAGATTCAAGGAAGCAATTCCAACACCGCAGTCTTGGAACAACGAGTACAGGAGATTCAGCAAGAAGCTTCTCAATGCATTACCGACCTTGCAGCCATCCGAGCAGAGTTGGAGGGTCTCTGCGCAGAGATCTTGCACCTACAGAGTGACACGAGGGTGAGTCACGACGTTTGTGTTGGGGGCCTGTTGGGTATGGGATCCCCCCAATGGCATGTTTTGGGGCTTACTACCCAAGTTTTGACTAAGTACATTGTAAAGACTCAATGAATTGTGGGCACGGAGCGTGAAGTCGTAATAGAGTCATAAGGTTGTCTGCCATATTTTTGTAAAGTAATGTCAGTTTGAAAGATTTACCCATTATCCACGGACCATGGGATTGTATAAATAGAGTGAGGCTCTAAGTGTACAAAGGAGGAGTGATCAATGACTCTAAGGAGTCAATGAAGCATTGAGTCAATGTGTGAATCGTGTCTTTGGGTCGTAGAGTAGGAGAAGGCTCTGCAGTTAAGCGTGTAGAGGCCTAGTTGTCCACAACTGAGTGTGCGGACCCCTGCAGCTAAGTGCATAGGGTAGGTCGAGTTTGTAATGAGTTGGAAGCATTAATAAAGATAAGTTTTACCATATTTATGTGTATATTTTCTTGTTTATGCATTGAATTATATTGGGTATAAATTGCAAGTTTATTGTTATGTTGCTGCACGAACTTATATAAATGTGCTGAGTAAGTAAATATAATAAAAGGTAACTATTTATGTGAAGGTAACGAACTGTCATAAGAAGATAAGTAAGATCTATGGTGTGACTTCGGGAGATAGTGAAGATCGCTAATCGAGCAGCGTGAAAGCCCCACAACCCCTAGTTAGGGCTGCGTGAAGTCAAGTATAACAAGGGCACGAAGGCCTCGTAGGTCAGGAAAGCAGGCAAAGTGTTCTGTGCGAAGGTACTCACGGTTGGACTAAATCAATGCCTCAGACATCTCAAGGGTATAAAAACCTGGTTCCAGCACCCCCCATACTGCTTCGGGTGAGACTTATATCCGTGCTCCATGGATTGTTGCTGAAAGGGCCAGCAGTACAGGGATTTGTTTGGCTAATAAACTCTGACCCTGGGTCAGGCCCCAACAAGCCAACACTTCCTAGTATCATTTCTTTCTACTGATTGGCTTTCTTCTGCTACTCTCCTTGTTGTTACTTCTTATCCTTCTGATGTTGCATTTTATTCTCTTGTTGCTACTGCTTTCCTTTCTGCTATTGTTCTCCAACAACCTCTTTTCCTTGTTCTTGTTGGAACCTCAAACTCCTTTTACCTACGAAGTTAACTCTTCAACTTTTTCCTTATTATAGCTAGTTTCTTCTTTGAAACCCAAACCAACCTTGATAAGCGAGTATATTTTCTTAACAAGAATCTCATACAAGGCCTTTGTGCTCCCCTAAAGTTTTTGATATTGAGACAACTCTTTATCTGAATTTTCTAAATCGCATCTCAAAGAGACTACTTTAGTCTGTAGTCTCTAACGATGAGCTTGAATGACTAGCCTTTCATTCAATATGCTAGCCACTTCTTTTTGAGCATTTACATCAACTATTGTTTTGATCAACTTCCCATTCTCAACTTCATACTCATGCAACTACTCCTTTTTATTCAAATTTTCTTATGGTAGCTCCTTGATCTCTTTTAGAGAAGATATCAACTTCTTTCTCAAATATATCCTTTCATCTAGATCCTTTTCTTCACTATCATAGGTGCTAGTAGAGTCACCACAGAGATATAAAGCCATCATTGTTTCCATGGAGTCTTCCACAGGTCTAAGGGGTAATCCATGTTCATCGCTTCTAGTGATACCCCTATTTTCTTCATGGGATATACTCTCTTATTCTTTAGAGGATCCCTCATTTTTTATTTCTACTGAAGTTGGACTTTCTTCATAATAGCTAGATGTATGAATATATTTATCTTCAAAAGAAGAATATGAACATCTAGTGGCTAAGTGAATCATGTCTTTACATTTATCACGAAGCAATAGCTTACCTTCTAAGCAACATAGACTCTCATCCATGTATTTGACTTCACCATCCTTGGAGTGAAGATCAATATTTTTTCTCACAAGAAGAAATATCTTCATTTGTTTGAGAATATTTCCTTTTAGATGCCTTCTCCTTTTTCTTCCTTTTCTTCTTATTACCAGTATCCTTCATAGGTTGTGGTTCATTTCTTGAGTATAAAGGTTCTTCTACCTCCTCTTGAGATGTATACATTCTCCTCCATATAGACATCACAGACTGTCCAAAATTTTCTTTATTGACTCACAATGGCTCACTTCATCAACATCTGGTTTAGACAACCATTTCATGATGATTTCCTTGGCTTATTTATTGAACTCATTCCCCTCTCATATATCATAGACAACGAAATGTCTTCATTGACAATCATTAAGTAGGCTTCCATTTTGATCTTCTAGATCTCATAATTTGATCCATTTAAAAATGGAACTCCTTCTACTCTTAGCCATGTTTTCATAGCCATTGTTTCCCCTTGATCTACCTTTTAGAGATTAAGCTATTCTTGAAGGAACTAGGCTCTGATACAAATTGTTGAAAACAATGTTAACACTGAGAGGCGGGTGAATCAGTATTAAGGGTAATTTATAGCTTTTTATGCCAATTTACTTTTCCTATTTAAACATGGAAACCATCCATATCACCAATAGAAAATATCATGTGGCAGCAATATGAAATCAACATACAAGCACACACCATGAGCATCAGACACATGAGACATAAGGTTTGGGAAAAAAAACCAAAGATTGTTGTTGTTATTGATATAAAATGAGAGAACCTACTTTATTACATCAATCTGTTTTGTGAGCCACCACTCACAGGAAGAAACAACTCCCTTTTATTGTTTGCTAGCACCCACTAGAAGGACAAACAAACTCCCTCCTTGTAAACGTCCATCCAAATTATCGAAAACACCATGTGAAGCACCAACTTCACGGATTTGTTGCAAGAACCAATTTGTAGCTCCTTGGATTTATTCAAGCACCAAATTGTAGTAGGAACAAACCCCTGAGCCTTCTCAAGAAACCACTAGATATGGAAGCACCACTTCCTGTATGTAGGCTCCAACCCACACTCAAATAGGAACTCAATGCTCACTATCATTGGCAGCCATTACACTTGATATCAACTCTTTTCTCTTCAACCCTTGGACCATGTAGAACTATGTCTCTTCTCACTTTTCTCACTCTACAATAGCCTACTGTCACCACCACAACATCATACTTCTCTCAACCCTTTGTCCACTGCACACATCATCACACTCTTCTCTGCCTTCTTCCTCCACATAGGTACCTTCGGCCTTTATCACAATAACACTCGCTCTCGAGGTCACTTTTCTATGCATGGGAACTCTTCATCCTTTCTCTACAGAACAAGCTCACTTGGCCTCACACAACAACACGTACACTCACAAAAAGCTCTCCAAACTACTCTTCACTACACAATGTTTCTTTCCCCCTCTTTTCCCAACTCCGCTCCTTTGTTTTATTCCTTTGGTGCACACTAGTCGATGCTCCCTCTACTGTCTTATATCCACACTACTAGAGTGTAGCTCTGCATGACCTCTTCATTTTTTTTATTGCATTTGACTTGGCCATCGCAACTACAATAACCATTGAGAATGGGTAGTAGAGTGTTTTTCCATACTGGGAATTAATTCTCAGTCCACCTATACACTTCAACCAAGAACTGTCCTCTCTGTGAAAAAATCTCTTGTCCTCGAGGATCTCCATGCTTATTCATGGATTCATAGAGCTTAACTATACTTCAGTATGGATTCTATGTTCATTTAATTTTGGAGACATGCAGATGAAGTTCATAGGTAGCTTTCTCAGCTCATGGAAGGCCCAACACTCTTCCCTACAAAATTGTGGTCCTCGTTGTCTTGACCAAACGATCTGTACAATCACCATTACTTCTGCGACCAACTCTCCTACACTTGTTTATTTAGCTACTGACTCATTCATCCTTTAACTCTTAGTACTATTGTATCAAAGCTCCATTCATCATAACTTCTATTAAAATAAAGTTACAATATCTCACAATGCTAATTCCTTTAGTTCCTTAGATCTTAGACCTTATCTCTTGTTATTTCCTATGACCACTTCGTGTGATCACTAGTATAGCCCCTGGGTGCTCCAATATTATAGCCATCATATCTTGTAACTTTTATCAAATGATGTTACATGGTCATGAGGTTCTAAGCTCCTTTTTCTTGGCCCTTTATGTTTTACACCATGGTGCAAGGAGCTGTGACTAGCGACTTAATGCTTAGGTGCTAAGGCCTTTATATCATGCTGGGGGCATATATTCCTTTGTTGACTACTCTCTGTCCTTGGTTTCTTTAGTGGCCTTGAGCAACAACCACCACATCTGAGTTCCCTGTATCATTACTTCCTCTTAATTCAATTTTAGAGGATTTTTGAGATGATGGCCTTCAAAATACTCATATTACTTGAGTGCTAGACATGCTCCTTACTCTTGGTTCTTTGAACTCCACGACCAAGTGCCAACATGACATCAGATCCCCTGCTATCAGAATTTTTGTTCAAATACAATTACGAGGGGGTTACAAAAACTCCAATATATGAACTTCTGACCTTTGAGATGACGTCATACTATTTTCATCAACACCACATGTAATCTCCTTAGTTGTGACACATGTCACCTATATTTTCCCTATTAGGCCACCCAATTTTGTTGAATATGACTGCCATGTGCCCATAGTACATTCACGTCATGCTGACGTCATTTTCCACTTCATCTCCTCAAAGAAAATCACCTATTGTCGTGTGTCCTATTAGAGGAGAGAGAAATAGTCCCTCGGTACATTCATTTTGCGATGAATTTATTCATTAATTCCTTTCACATTACAACCTCAGTCCTTTTAAATAATTCAAATTATAAGGACTTACAAAACTCAAAGGTTATGAAATCCCTATATACATCCAATCTACCAAAATCGGGTCCTGATGTTCTGAGATCCTGAGCTTCCAAACCTCTGAGGTTTTGATATGACCAACCTTCCAAAATTTTGAGCCCACTGTGATATTCTAATATCCACTTTATTTGAAGTTCCTACCTTCAATATTTGGTCCTTTTGAAAATTCGCCTACTGCCATAGTTCCATGCCATCTCGGGTCCCTTTTAAGTAAACCGCTAAGGTCCTGATGTTCCAACCTCTGATATGTTGCCTCTAATGTTCTAAGCCTTATGCTATAAGGTTTTTATATGCATACACATGCCATCTTCTCTAAGGTTTTGAAGTCTCCAGGGGTTGAAATTCAACCTGCCTTGGACTTTAAGAGCCTAACTTCGACAACCAATAAGTTTTGATCCAAGAGGCCATCTATGTACTTCCACATATCATTGGAAATATGTTTCAGAGCACTAACCAACTATTGTAATTCCAAGAGCATATGAGCTGATCATTTAGGTAGAATCACCTCCACATTCTGGGACTCCCAACCACCATAGTCCTCCTTTTATGGCTTCTCTACAACAGAATGCAACAACCATTAGACTCCCCCTAAGCTTGACATATCAAGCACAAGAAAATCAATGCTAGCCCAATGACCATCTTAGTTAGGATAGGGGACATCAAATCCAACATCTGCTACCACAAACTATCATGTTGGTCTAGTTAACATCATGCCAACACTCTTGCCAATTGTCAGACAATACTAACTGGCGAACACATCTCCCAGCATGATTACTAACATCAATCCCAACACACTTGCAACCACTACCAACTGTCCAATAGAAAGGGTGTGAATTGAAAAATATATTAGAAAGGTCAGGTCCTCAAGTCTCAAGAACTTCACGTCTTATCAAGAAAGAATCCAATGGATTTGATCCAGTAGGAAATGGAAACATACTCTAATAAAAATCTTAGATTAGTGAATCCATTCACCTCTTTGGAGGGTGAACTTCATAAAGGAGATATAGATCAATAATAAACAAATGAAAATTCTCATAGGAGACAAGAATGTGTCGATCAAATTGAATTAGAAGGAACCTTAGATATGGGAGAGGACCCTATGTTCCAAGCTACAAAGGAGGAATAGAGATATAAACACCATGAGAATTTCATGTCTTTGAAAGAAATAATCATTCCACAAGAACATTTTGTTTCAATAGAGGATAAGTTAGAAAATGAAGTGGAAATATATGTTGAGGGATCAAGAAAAGTGATTTCTCATTCACCTAGAAACACAAGGAATTGTGAGGAATATTTGATTTTTGGATATAAAGACAAAAAATCAAAGGGTTTAAAGGGAATCCATGGGAAAACATATAAGAAAGTAGGCTGCCACACAAATAAAAATGATAGAAGTGCACATGAAAAAAAAATATAAAGAATTAAGTTCTCAAATATAATTGGAAGATGTTTATCAAACAATCCCTAAACAAACCCAAGACAAGGAATTGAGGGAAGGAAGAAGAAGGCATGTTTGGAAAATGTGAGAGAAAAATAGATGACGATTCTACATTTCCAATGAAGGTTGAATAAGGTAATGCTTCCTCCTCTCCATCATTTTTAGAAGTGTTAAATAAAAGTTTAGGTCCCTCCCCCTCATCGAAAAAGGGTAAGAAATACTACAAAGAATGAAATTCCAAATACTAGAAAGCTCCAACCTTCATTGGTTTAATAGGAATGTCTTCTAAATCTTGGTGACTCGTCCAAAACTAGGATCAACAAAGAGGAGATCCCTTCAAATGAATTAGGAAATTGAATCAATATGTTGAGTAAAGTTTTCTATTTGTTAGACTAGTTTTGGCATATCTACCAACGGAATAATCGTGAAATTGCTTTATTTTGTTTGAAGGAAATAAGTAAAAGATTTTGTAAGTGGATTCATACCAATTTGGTCTCAATGGACATTAACCACCATCATCATCATCATCGTTTTAATATCTCTATATAATGTAATCACTCTAATAATTTAACCCAACTCTTTTTGATACAAAATAATTTCTTCTTTATTTATATAATATATATTTAAAATTTTTATAAAAATATTTATAAAAATAAAATAAAATGAATGACAAAAAAAAATTCAAATGTCGTGCATCCTAACCACACACGTCATATATCAATTTTTTCATTTATAAACCTTATCTTTATCCTCTAACCATAAACCTAATAAACCAAAAAGAACACCTAAAAGTAATGTCATCCTTAACTGGGCAATACCCAAATCATACACATTTGATACTTGAAAATGAGAAATCGTATGTCATCCTTAACTCATCAATACCCATATAATATTTGTTCGATACTTGAAAGTAAGCAATTTTATATCATATGTAACTCACCAATACCCAAATCATACATATTCGATACCCATATAATATTTGTTCGATACTTGAAAGTAAGCAATTTTATATCATATGTAACTCACCAATACCCAAATCATACATATTCGATACTTAGAATGTAAGCTTTGAATATACTTTTTCAGGTTCAAGAGTGAGAAGGGCTTACTTTTAAGTCACTTCACTTTTTGCACATTATCACCATGTGAATATTGTTATAATAAATTTAATAAAAAGAAAAAAACAATTAATATAATTTGTTAAAAGAAAAGATATTGTAAGTGAACTCTCTTTTTCTTTATTCTCTAAACATTCCAATATGTTTCTCAGAATAGAGATACTCTAATTTATTGTAGTATCTATGTCAGTGGCAAGCCTTATAGAGGATTAAAAACTTTATCCATCAGTTGTTACGAAGTCCTGGTAAAAATATGAGAAGTTGGGGGTGGAAAAACCTTAGTTAAAGTGTAATTTTATGGTGTAAGTTAAGAATACAAAAGTCTCCCACAAGTATAATTAAACTACGGAAATACATAATTCTAATGAGTTATGGTGGGTATAACGTTAATGGTAGCTCGAAGAGAATTGAGTGCCCTTTTTAACGCAGTAGTCTATAACGCGACTTTTTGAAAGCTTTTCTGACGGATTTTTCCGGTCAAAATCCGGCAGCAATTCATTGGAATCCCAAGTTTGATAGCTAGTTTCTGCACAATCAATGGCTCCCAGGGGTTTTTCAAGGCGCTGAATCCAAATATGCAGTTAAAAAACCATTTTAACTGCTAAAAATCAAGATTTAACCTCATTTCTTCCGCCGAATTCCGTCACCGGAATCTCCAAAAAGTCGCATTATAGACAACTCCCTTTTTAACCTATTAATTATGCAAAGAGGTAACTTATTCTATGTAAAATAGAGTAGTATTACAGAGTTGTTAGAAACTCGAGGAATATGAATATATTGGCTAGAGTAAAATTGAAAATCTAGTTCAAAACACAAGAAGGACTGAACTAGTCTTCAAGCCATTATTAAGAGAATTGGTAAAACACTCTCAGCTGGGATCAAGATTATGATGACCCATAATTTAGAAAGGGATAGATATATTTGTTTTTGTGTCTAAGTCTTCAATGTCTACTCTTGCTATGACTAACAACACTTCCTATATTGTCTCTATGATAATAATCCTTAAATTTACAAAGTATGACAGATGTTCCCTTGAACTATAATTGAATCGGTCAATTAGTGACTTTTTTATGCATGGAGGAAAAAGAAAAGAAAATAGATTCACTATAGAAAGGATAACTACAAATAAGTCAAATAAAATTCAAAACAATCATATTAATAACACTCATAACAGATATTCCCCACGAACTAACTATATATATATTATATATATATGTGTGTGTGTGTGTGTGTGTGTGGGTGGGGGGGCGGGGGGAGGAATGTCAATTCAATGAGCTAGAGACAACAGTAGGACATTGTTAATTCAAAATACAAATATCCCAGATAAAGGAGTGGTTTACAATTTTATATCTACAATTGGGTATTCTTTGGTCTACCCATATAGTGAGGAAATGAGTCCATGATCAAAGAGATGAAGAGAAAACATGAGGGCCACCTATAAATATAGACTTGATCTACGAGAAAAAAATATTACTTGATACGAGGTTAATGAGATTACAATAGATATGGGATTGTAAAAAAAAATAAAAATCCAAAAGGATTCGAGCAACCTTCCACAAGAAAAATAAAATGAAACCTTGATAGGTAACTGTAAAGAGATCATTACCTATTAAAAAAAATAAGACCAATATATAAAAAATAGGATTAAGTACCTATTAGGGTCTAAAAGAGGTAGGAGCCTAACTGCTTAGATCCATAAAAAAAGGTATCCTTAAAAGAAGTTGATAAAGTTATCATAGCAATATAAACAACAATTTACTAGGGTATTGAGGAAAATAAACCATACACAAATCAAACACGTAACTGAACCACTAGTCATCATGTGGGAGGTTAAATTTACCAATAGGAGGGACAACTCCTCATCCATTTGCTAGTTCTTGCATAAGTCGCCTTCCTGTCCAAATCATACATGGTTACTCATATAAAATGGTAATTAAAAATAATAAAAATGGGAGAATGAAATTGAAAGGAGGTTACAAGGTTAATATTTGGGTGGGAGCCTAAGGCAAAGAACTCCGCCAAGTAATTTCCTAAGCCAAATAAACAACTGACTAAAACTAGAAAATAATAAATAAATAAATAAATAATGAAAAATAAAAAAGTGAATGTTATGGATGGATTCTCTAATGGTGGTTATATCCTTTCAAATGAAGATCATGGCAGTGATAAATCCAAAGGGAAATAAAGAGAAAAATTACCTGGGTTTCCTTGACTAACTTCTAGATCGTATCATGGGGACATATAGTCTAGCAGAGAGGGTAAAATGTCGCAGAGGAAGGGTTATGGCCAAAGGCCACATATCTCCTAGTTGGAGGGCTTAGTACCAGTGGGAAAAAACCAAAAGAATGAAGGGAGAATACTTGTCACTAACATAGCTAATACAATAAATTAAATTATATGTATTCTAGAGAAACTAAGAGAAAAGTTTAGAGAATAAAGAACAAGAGAGATCATTGCAGTAGCAACATCTCCAATTCTTTTTGAGAGAATTCCAAAATCCCACCCATGGTGTCATAAATAGTTAGTCACTAATTGAAGTAAGAAAAAACTTACACAAAAGGCACATTTAAAAGTATTGGGAGACAACAGTTGACATAAACATAGAGTCTGAAAATGCAGAGAATAGGGTAGTTTTTAGGCTGCACAAGTGAAATTTCAAAACGTTAGTTTACCCTACGGAATCAATCCCAAAATTCATTCCACTATTACATCATTCTAGTTCACCTTGGTTGTCCATCCTTCATGTTTCACATGGTCTATCAGTAGTCAAAATTTACGAAGGAAGCCACATAGCTCCACGGTAAAATGTTGGTTAGGAAAGACCATGCTAAAGGTTGAAGGTAAGGTTATGTGGGGAACCAAGAAAATATGTTATTATATTCTAAGAGAAGGATGACTAGCTTGCGTCAGTCCTTGAAAACTAGAGCCCTCGTGGTGTTCGAGGGCTGACATAAGTGTCAAAAAAAAATTAAACCAAAGTTTAACTATGCAAATGGAAGAGAATTTCATTATACAGATGAAACTAATCCAAAATCAACGATGCTATATGTCATTGACATAATAATTGATAACATAAACAACTTATCATTCTTAATTAAAAAATATACTTATAAATTTAATTCAATTATACAAACATAACAATCCATTCACACTTGGAGCTAGCTTTAATGAAGATGCAAAGAATCTATAAATACTAAGTCATGGGTTATAATTTGGTAAGTTTTATGCTACCAAATTTTTGGTAAGTGATCTCCTAACTCTCGTGCAATTGCATGTATTGACATTACCACTTGACAAGCCTTTCACCTTTGAAAATTTTGGTGAACTTCTTGGCTTGGAGGAGAGGAAAAACCAATGAAGGGAGCAAGAAGGACCCTCCTCAAGGGGATTGGAAGAGGCTCACCTTTCTTAAACCAATCCAATTTTGTGTCTCCTTTGAATACCAGCAAAGCTTTTCTCGTAAGGTGTTCTTCAAGTACCTCCTAATTACTTAGCTAATAAACAAGAAATTATGCATTAATTATCAATATGGTGTACATATAAAAGTTTCAAATTGTGGTTCGCTATATATGCTAGTAAAACTCTATTAAGTGTCAATGGGGTTTTAGTATCATAGATGAGTGTTTTAGTGCAATATATTAAATTTCATTCGCAAGGCGCCAAGGAAAAAACCACTATTGTAGGAAATTAAAGGATACACTTGCGTAATTGAAATAACACGCTTCTACCTAGTAGGATTAGGAAACTTAACATTTTAACCCCCATCATAGGTAGAATAACTAATATACCTTTGCAGGAAAATAAATAACACACTTCTTTCTAGTGGGCTTAGAAAAATTAATTTTTTAACCCCAAAAGCAGGTAGAATAATCTACACATGCAAAAAGTAAATGACAAAAAAAAACATATAGGGGGTAAAATGGTGACTTGGTCAAGGTATTTGATGATCCTAATCCATGGAACAAAGATACATATGAAATGGTACAATATTGATGAATTATAATATAAAGAATCTAATCCAACAAGATATGTTAGAGACAAAACTGTAAATTTGGAGAAGAAGGTAACTGAAACACAATACTCAAAAAGAGTGTAAATTACTTACTAGATTTATGTGTTGTAGTAGCATCAATAAATAGAGTTACTCATCAAATTGAAGAGTTGAAACAACATGAAGAAATTTTTTTATTTATTATATGAGTGATTTGAAACAAAAATAAAGTTATTTATAATATCAGTGAGTTGTAGTAGTATAAAGAAACAGGGAAACTACTATTTAACATAAATATAAATGAAACTAGAAAGTAATCTATATGTTTATAGCTAGTACTTGACTGAGGAGGGACCCTTACCTCCATAGGTGAGCATTATTTTTTAGAGAATTAGGGCATACCAAAGTTAGTAGCTCACCATTTATACAAAGTAGATAAAAAATGGAACAAAACAACAAACTTTGTATTGATAGAACATCAAAATGAAAATACACCTAATTTGTTATGAAAATAGCTCACAAAAAGATAGAAAAGAGAGATCAGCGCCTTAGAATTCAACCTCCTCGAGGGGGAAACCTCCTTTACATTACATAAATGAACAATTCTTGGATGATTCAAATTACAAAACCTCCTTTCTATATATAGGAGTCTAAGGAGTCACAATATAACCCAACCGACCTAACAATAATAATATAAAGCCACAAAAATAACAATAGAGGGATTCTACGGGGCAAAGTAATAAAAATATGGGAACAATAGGGCACAACAATATTAATAAGGGATACAACTACAATAGTAATGGGGTAATCACTAGTATTATAGGGACCTAAGATGCCCCTCTCCTTCAACAAAGTGTTGTCCTCAATGCTTGAGTAGTTCTGGATGCTTCTGTATAAAGCTTTCATCCTTCCATGTGGAATCTTTAGTGGATAAGTTCTTCCACTTGATGAGATACTTTGAACTTGATCGATTTCGCAGCTGTCAAGTTCTTGTTTTTGTGACTGCTTCCGGTTCCAATATAATTTTTCCTTCCTCGTCAAGTTTTGGCAATATTGTTTGAACTGGGAGCTTGTGGCCTATAACCTTCTTTAAACATGAAACATGGAAAACTAGGTGCAATCGAGAAGCTGCAGGAAGCTCCAATTTGTATGCATAGTACCAATCTTTTGCAACACCTTGTACGGACCATAATACTTTGGTGATAATTTATTATCCTTCTTAGCTTGCTTGAGGGACATTTATTTATATGGTTGTAGCCATAAGAATACCCAATCACCTACATCAAAACATCTTTTGTAGTGATGTTGATCTACCTGTTGTTTCATTCTATTATGTGCCAACACGAGGTTATCCTTTAAGAGTTGGAGGACTTGTTGTTGATGTTCGATGTGATGTTCCACTGCTTGAACCTTAGAATTTTCTCTGAAATATGATGTGATGGATGGTGGCTAATATCCATAAAGTGCCATAAATGGGGTCATTTTTGTTGCTGTATGGAAGGAAGTGTTGTACCACCATTCAGCCAGAGGCACCATTTGACCCATTGTGTCTGTTTATCAAATACAAAGCAACGAAGATATCCTTCCAAACAATTGTTTACTATCTCAGTTTGCCCATCAGATTGAGGATGATAAGATGAGCTATGAGCTAATTGAGTACCGAGACAAGAAAATATTTTTGTCCAAAAATTTCTAGTGAAAATGGGATCTCTGTCACATACAATAATCTTTGGGTTTCCATGTAGCTTTTGAATTGTTTCCATAAATGCAGTAGAAGCTATACTGGCTTCAAATGGATGTGATAATGCACAAAAGTGTGCATACTTGGTAAGTCTGTCAACTACCACCATGATGACACTCTTTCCCTCAAACTTGGTAAACATGTGATAAAATCCATTGAAACCTCCTCCCAATGTTGGCTTGGAATGGATAAAGGTTGTAATAGACTCAGGGCCATAATTGTTTCAACTTTATTTTGTTGGAAAACCAAACATTCCACCACAAACTTTTGAATATCTGATTTAAGGCCATCCCAAAAGATTCCTTCTTAACCCTGTGGTAAGTTTCTAAAAATCTTGAGTGCCCTCCTAAGGGAGAAGTGTGCAATTCCATAAGAATATTTTGTTTGAGTTGTGAGTTCTTATAGTGGTATAAGCAATCTTTGTACCATAACAAATCATTTTTCCAGCTAAATGTATCAGATGTACTGGAATCTTGTTGTAACTTTCGAATAAGTTCCCACACTTCATCATTATTCCATTCCTCCCTTGCTTTGTTTATCCAATTTGGTTGGATAATAGAAATGGTGCACAACAATGCTTCCACATCCTCATCCTTTCTTGAGAGTGCATCTGCCACCACATTTTTCTTCTCTTTTTTATAGAGGATTTCAAATTCATATCCCAACATCTTTGTGACCCACTTTTGTTGCTCTTCAGAGGATAATCTTTGTTCTAAAAAGTATTTATGGCTATCATGATCCGTTTTTACCTTGAAGTGTCTTCCCATTGGGCAGGGTTGGAATTTATTAAGTGCATGTAGTATTGCCAAACATTTCCTTCTCATAAATAGCTTTGTGTAAAAACTTTCACTTGATTGGACGACTTTCAAAAGCAATGGGTCTTTCATCCTGAATTAAAACAACACCAATTCCATTTCCTGAAGCATCACATTCCACAATAAAGGTTTTTGTGAAGTCTAGTGTAGCTAAGACCGTTGCTTGGCACATTGCCTCTTTAAGACGTTCAAAGGCCTTTGTTGCTTATGGAGTCCATGAAAATGCATCTTTCTTCAATAATGTTGTTAGAGGTGTTGCCATTCTCCCATAATTCTTAACAAACTTGTGATAATAGCCTGTCAACCTGAGAAATACTCATAGATGCTTTATGGATGTGGGGATTTTCCATTCCTTAATGGCTTTAATTTTGCTAGGGTCTACCCTAACTCCTTCATGAGATACAATATGACCCAAATATTCTACTTCTTGTACTCCAAAGAAACATTTGGATCTTTTTGCATATAATTTTTTCTCCTCCAATAGTTGTAGCACCCTATCAACATGTTCAACATGATCCTTCCAAGACTTGTTGTAGAT
>APFE031008688.1:76431-110410 GCA_000404065.3 Pinus taeda
GCTCCCTATAATCTAGACACATGCGCCATGATCCATCCTTCTTGTGCACCAACACTACTGGAGCAGAGAAAGAACTTTGACTAGGTTGAATTATACCAACCTCTAGCATTTTTTCAACCATACGTTCAATTTCACTCTTTTGGGCATAGGGATATTTGTATGGCCTGATGTTTGGAGGAACACTTCCTGGAATCAAATGAATAGCATGATCATGATCATGAATCGGTGGGAGACCTTTGGGAGTCTCAAATACCTTGGAATGATTGTCCAAGACTTTTTGGAGATCTGTAGAAATAGATGATTCAAAGGTGGAAACATCTAGCAAACATAATTGTGCAATTACACCTCTTTGTTCCTTTTTTAGAATCTTTGTCATACCGTTAGAGCTGATTATCTTTCCTGGTTTCCCTACAATACCCCTTAATTCAACTTCCTTTCCTTCCTCAAAATATTTCATGAAATGTTCTTGAAAATTAAAAACTATTGTACCCAAGGATTGTAGCCATTGGACTCCTATTACAACATCAACACCTCCCATTGGAATGGAAAGCATTAGGCTAGTAAATAAATATTCTCCCATGGATAGCTTGATATTATGGCACTTTCTAGAGCAATTCATCGTTCCTCCATTTGTAACCATCACTTGACACTCTGGTGCTGGATATAGGAAGCAATTCAATTCTTTTGCTATCTTATAATGAATAAAATTGTGGGTACTTCCAGAATCAATCAACACCATTACCTTTTTCTTCTTGATTTGTCCTTCTATCTTGATGGTTTGAGGAGTGGTAATTCCCACCAATGCATTACAAAATATGGTTGGATTCATTTGTTCTTCATCTAGGCTTTGTTCCTGGAGTATATCCTCTTCTTTTGATCTTTCTTGCTCCTTTTCTTCTTCCTCTTCACAATCTATGTAGAATAATTTCTTCTCAGCACACTTATGACCTTTAGTGTATTTGCTATGACAACTGTAACAAAGCCCTTTTGCTCTTTTTTGTTCCAATTGTTGTGGTGTCAACCTTATAGGTTGTGGAAGGCTAGGGGTAACAACACTTCCATCTTTATAGTTGTCACTGGTATGCTTCCTAGTTGCCATAATTTTGCTTTCCATTTTTCTTACTAATATGAATGCCTTCTCTAATGAATCAGGTTCTCGAAGGTGAACATCATGTTGGATATTATCCTTTAAAGTCTCTATGAACAGATCAATCCTATGCTGCTCTGGAATATTTTTTACCCTTGGAACTCCTCAATGTGCTCCATTATTGAACCCTTTTGTTTGAGACTTATCAATTGGCTAAAAAAGGTGTTGCTTTTTGTATCCTCATAATGTGTTGTCAATTCTTCTGTAAAAATTTCCCAAGTGATAATTTGTTTACGAGAGCAAAGCCACTTATACCATACAAACTGATTTGGTTCCAAATACAAAGTTGCAATACGTACCTTTTGTATGTTTTGCACATTATTGAGATCGAAAAATTGCTCCATCTATAATATCCATGTTGCGATCCTTGCCATCAAACTTCCTCATATTGATTTTTGGAATATGGTGGGTCTTCGATCCAACATTAGAGTCGATGGAATCATGATTAACATTTCTTTTGTTCTTATCATGAGTTTCCTTTAATACCCTTTCACCATTAGTGACCATTTCTTGTAGCAACTTATTCATATTTATCTTCAATTCTTCTATCTTATCATCCATGCCATCCATTTTAGCGTCCACGCCATTCATCTTAGCTTCCATGCCATCCATCTTAGCTTCTACGCCTTTCTTTAAACAATCCATCTTAGCTTCTACACCTTTCTTTAAACCATCTATCTTAGCTTTTACATCTTTCTTTAAACCATCCATCTTAGATTCTATTACTTTTTGTGCAAGTGACACTTGTTGCACTTGGTCTCGTAATTTTGATATATCATGTTGCATTTCTTCCCCTTCTTCATGAGTCATGCTAGAGCTTTTAGGTTGCTTACTAGGTGTTTGCATTTTATTTCCTTGGGGCATAAATTACCGATAATAATGCTTTACTATGCCCTTCGAATTCCTTCAAACTAATTTTTCAAACCAAGCATATGCAAAAATTTAAAAAAAACTACACACCTTTTTTCACTTTATAGGAGCATGATATTGAATCTAATGTATCTCTGTAATTTCAATTCATCCAGTTCTAAAATTGAGATATTTAGTATCCCTCTCCGTCCTCTTTCCAATGCCACCAGTCTGATCCAAATTGGATTCTCCAAAAAAGAGTTATGCACAATCTCCCAAGATGACCTGATTATAGACCTTTCCAGAAGAGCGAACTTGTATGAAGCGCCATGTGTCACTATTTCAACCTTTGGCTTTGAAAAATATATACAAGAATCTATAGTTCATCCTCTTTTTGTACCTTCTTACAAAATTTCAATCTGATGCTCAAAGAGAAAGTTATGACGATTTTCCCCAGGTCACCTGTTTGGAATGTAATTTAGGAGTCTACAAAAAGACCAACTTCCTCAGATCATATCTACGCAAATATAGTGCCAAAAGCTTTGAAATTCGGACTCGAGATTTAATGTGAATTCGTCTCAAATGGGTGTTTTTTTTTTTCTTTTGAAACATCGCATAAAATAAGTTATAGCGAAAATTCCACGATGACCTATTTGGAGCAGCGAAACCCTAGAATCCAAAGCTTTGATACCAAATGTTATGGAACCAGCTCACAAAAAGATAGAAAAGAGAGATAAACGCCTTAGAATTCAGCCTCTTCAAGGGGAAAATCTCATTTACATTACACAAATGAAAAATTCTTGGATGATTCAAATTACAAAACCTCCTTTCTATATATTGGAGTCTAAGGAGTCACAATATAACCCAGCTGACCTAACAATAATAATATAAAGCCATAAAAATAACAATAGAGGGATGCTATGGAGCACAATAATAAAAATATGGGGACAATAGGGCACAACAATATTAATAATGGATACAACTACAATAGTAATGGGGTAATAACTAGTATTATAGGGACCTAACATAATTCATTCCCCCCCCCCCCAACTCAAGCAGAGCAGGGTGTTTTTATATGTCATGCTTATAGTATTAATTTTATTAAAAGATGAAAGAACAACCATGAGAATCCTCCTACTCTTGGATTATTCCTTCTTGTTTACAAAAAAATTAGAAAAAGGTGGAAAAGACTAGAAAAATGTTGGATCATTTAGTATGTGATAGGAGATAGTTGGGTTGATTTTTTGTTGTGGTTAGAGATTCTTTGATGGTACCCAATTACCTTTTGTAATTTTAATTATTGGGAGGTAAAATGGTTGAAATACAATCTATTGATGGAAAATGTATGACTAGAGGTTGGATAGTGGTGTACTGTACTAACATTTCTCAAGTTGCAGTAGTTATTCTCAACGATCAACCTCCAAGGTGTTCCAACATCGAATTTTGGCATGTTGTGGCACTGATTCTATGTTGCTAGATTTATTGTGTTATGAAAATGGATTTATAACTCTCATATTACAAATATGTGTTGCAATACCAAATATGTTTCATCTTGTAGCACTAATCTCTGTTGTGTTGCAATATTGGAGCTACAACTCTGGTACTTTAGCCATGTTTTCACAACAATATTTGTAGTATCAACATCCTGGTTATGTTGTAGTAATGAAGTTGTAACACCTACACCTAGGTCATGTTGTAGCAGTGAGTTACTTGAGACATTGCCATGATACAGTGGTCTTTCTACAATATGAAAGTGTTGCAACAACACAAGAGGGTGTTGTGGAAACTATATTTTGGTATTGCTTTAAAATTACCTTCCTAAACCAACCTGGAGTGACTCTCATGGGTTCTCACAAGTTAGGAAAAACAGGTAAATTCCTTCTTAAATACAAAAGAATGAACATTAACACAACATAGCTAGAAGATAATTATACCTTAATGAAAATGCATCACTATGGAAAAATAGGTGATAGTGTGGTATGGAAATGGAAAAAAATACTGAAAAAGGTGTTCAATGGGTGACAAAAAAAATGTTTATTTGAGCCCTTAACATCTCCCCCACTTGAAACTGGTGTATGTTTGTATGCAACCATGTAATGAATCTAAATCCAATACGGCATGACTCACATGGAGATTGTTGACATTGTAGTAAACTTCCCCTCCTTCATGTGATGAAAGTAATGCTTTGCCTTCGTTATATCCCTCCATGATGGGACAAGGTCCCCTAGGGTCAATTTTGGGGGTAACAGCCCATGTTTTGGGGCAAAAAGCCGAAGGTTTTGTATGTAAAGTGTAAAGTCTCCATAATTTATGGTCGCGGAGCATGTGGATGTAAAGTGTCATAAATGGTCTCCGCTATTCTTGTATGTAAGTTGTGTCGGCTTTAGAAGATCTACCCATGGTCTGTGGACCATGGGATTGTATGAAAACGAGAGTCTTAGAAGAGTCGAAGGCAGAAGTAGTAGTATCGACGATGAAAGTAAGGGGTCATTAACGAAAAGAGTGAAGAGACTTAGAGTAGAAGAAAGGATCTGTAGCTGTGTGCCTATAGGCCTAGGGTAGAAGTCCACAACTGAGTGTGCAGACCCCTGCAACTGAGTGCACAGGGTAGTTAGAGTCTATAAGAAGACCTAAAGTATTAATAAAGAAGCTTACTCTAGAAATATATGTGTTTGATCTATTTACTTCTGTTATGAATAAATATGGTTATGTTATGCAAAATAATGGGTTTATGATTTAATGCTATATTGATGTGTGAATATTTATCTTTTATATTGTTATCTGAACGCAAGTAATAACATTTATTTATGCATAGAACATATTAATACATGTTGAAGTTATCAGATACTTAAGTTTCTTTGGGTAGATATGGAAGTAAGAGTAATTACAGAAGCACCTAAGTGGTTGATTCACCTATTTAGGGTCCACAAAAGACCGTCATAGACCTTCGCGAAGGTCTAGAGGCTGGCAAGAAGATGTTATATCGATAAGCCCCTATGGTTTATCGATCTGTGTGAAGACAGATAAAGGGGTAGAAAATGACATCATAACCATCTCTGGGTGTAGAAACTTGGTTCCAGTAGCCCCCCATACTGCTTCAGGTAAGACTTCAATCAGCGCTCTGCGGATTGATGCTGAAAGGGCCAGTAGTGTAGGGATTTTCTTGGCTAACTTAAAGTTGAACCTGGGTTAGGGCCCACTAATCCAACAAATGGTTCCATTGCCAGGACTAGGATCTGCATAAGGAGATGTGCAATGTCGCATCACTGGAATCCGACTAAGAAATAAATTGAAGACTGCTTGGATAGAAAGATCCACGAATTCACGGTGCAAGAAAACAGAAAATCGTGATTGATGAAAGAATAGTGGTTGGACAGATACTTGTACACAGAGATACAAAAAATGTTCTTGTGTTCCTTCTCAGTTGAGTTATACGAGTGGGTAGCTAAATTGGTAGATAGCTAAGGAAGGTGGAGGCTTGACAGTCCGATAGTGTGGACCCCAGAGTTAGTGTAGAGATTGGAAGCCTCAGAAGATAAGATCACACATGTTGTCGATCATTGGCTCAATTGTATCATAGGAGGATTTGACAGAGTTCATGGT
This sequence comes from Pinus taeda, assembly GCA_000404065.3. Classification (NCBI taxonomy): domain Eukaryota; kingdom Viridiplantae; phylum Streptophyta; class Pinopsida; order Pinales; family Pinaceae; genus Pinus; species Pinus taeda. The sequence continues at coordinate 82,031 of APFE031008688.1, forward strand.
CGATATTTTAGTCAGTTACAGCAATGCAGAACGTCGCTTCTTCATGTAGAAAATTTGTGATAGGTTAACCTGATAATGGAATATAAATCAAAGCAGAATACTATAACCTACTTCTACTATCAATTTGTGGAAGCTTAAAGATCGAGCTGAACAATATAACCAAAAGAAGAAGAATCAATGGAACAATACACATGAAAATACTTTGGGGAAAGCCTCTGCTAAAAACCCCACACTATTGTATTATCATACATGGTGGAAATACATAGGAATTATACAAAGCATTAGCTCTCATAGCTAGCGAGCTCTAAGTACAATGCTCACAGATTCTCACAAGAAATCTTGGCTTCTCTCCAACCTTCCTCTTTTCCCCCCAAGCTCCTATTTCCTTGAACTTCTCCATGTGGAATCTCCTGATTATCTCATTGGCATACTTGCCCTGAGAGGCAAACAACTCCCCATCCTTCTGCCAAACTTCCATGCCAACAAAGTAATGCATGAGACCCATGTCTTTCATCTCGAATTCTCGTACAAGGTCCTCCTTGCAACACACGATTAATTGATCATCACCGGTCAATATGAGATCATCAACATAAAGTAAGATGATCAACAACTTGCCTTTCACCACGATGTGATACATGTTCACATCCACTTCACTCTTTGTGAAGCCCAACCTGGTGAAGTAGTTGTCTATCTTGGTGTACCAAGCACAAGGTTCTTGCTTCAGCCCGTACAATGCTCTCTTGAGTTGGCACACATGTGACTCACAATCGAAGGTCTCAAAACCTTAAGGTTTCTCTATGTACACCTCTTCCTCAATCTGGCCATTGAGGAATGTATTCTTAACATCCATATGATAGATGAGTATCTTCTGACAGGAGAAAAAGTCTCATCATATTCAATCCCCTCAACCTGTGAAAAGCCATGGGCAACAAATCTTACCTTATGCTTCTCCACACTACCATCAAAAGCTTTCTTTACCTTGTAAAGCCAACAGGAACTCACAACTGACTTATTCTCCGGTCTTGGAACCATGTCCCAAACACTGTTACGAACTATGGGGTCATACTCCTCCACCATAGCGTCAACCCAAATCGGCTACTGCACTACTTCCTCAAAGGAAGGTGGCTCAATCTCAACACTTTCCCCAACAAGGGACATGTATCTAGTGTACCTCTCAGGTGACCTCCTTTATCTGCGTTGAGAAGATGGTGCTCCCACAGTCTCTCTCGCATCCTCCAACAATCTGTCAATTTCTCTTATGTGCTTCCATCCATCTCTAGAAGACTCTGCTTGAGTGGATGTCTCCACTCCTAGAACCTCTACATGTGGCTACTCCACGTCAGTCTGAGGCTCCTCCTCCTTAGGAACCAATGGTTCCTCCACAACCTATAGTTGGAGCTCCCTCTCAAGGGAAGCTTACATGACCTTCTACTCATCAAACTCGAGATCTCTCCAAACAACTGTCCTTCGACTGGTAGGCAAGCACATCTAATGGTTGTGAGGTGTATCAGTGTACCCAAAAAATATCCCCAACTATACTATTGGCTCAAGCTTCTTCCGTGCATCCTTTGTCACATGGAAATATACTGATGAGCCAAAGATCCTGAAGTGACCCACATCTTGTCTCTTATCAAAGAAAGCTTCCCCTGGTGTCTTCATCCCAGGTATGCGATGTGGGTTTCTATTCTGCAAATAGACCATTTTGTTGCATGCCTCAACCCACAATGAAGTGGTAGGCCTTGGCCATGCAACATTTCTTGTGCTACCCCTACAATAGTTCTATTATTCCTCTCAGCCACCCCATACTGTTGTGGGTTATGAGGGGCTGTCAACTCTCATTTAATTTCTTCCGCTACACAGAAGTCCTTAAACTCTTGAGAGACATATTTTCCACCATTGTTGCTTCTTGAGGCCTTGATCTTCTTCCCTAACTCTTTCTCAACCAAAGCTTTGAACTCACAAAACTTTGTGAAAGTTTGGTCCTTCTTCTCCATGAAATAAATCTAGCATTTACGAGAGTATTCATCAATGAAAATCACATAATACCTTTGCTTCGTTGTGGATTTCATCGAGAATGGTCCAGACAAATGAGTATGAGCTCGCTCTAAGATAGCCTCTTCTTGACTTTCTCGATAATGAAAGGAAGACTTGGTGTACTTTCCCAAGGTACAACCTTTGCATGTGTCAAATTCCTCAAGTTTACCTTTGGGAAGTCCTATAGATATCTTCTACATTATCTTCAAATCCCCATGATGCAAATGGCCCAACTGCCTATGCCACAACTCACCAATGCCTTGGCTTTGCACCAATTCTTCTTTCGTACTCAATATTGCACAATCATATACCTCTAGTTTATAGAGATTATTCACCTGAATCCCTAGCCTCTTGGTCTGACCTATTTCTATTTGTCTTAGGAATGCCTTTCCTTTACTGGAGACAACATCATAGCCTTTGTCCTCCAACATCGTGACCGATACCAAGTTCTTCTTCAGTCTAGGCACATACATCACATCTGTCAAGGTGAGAGGAGCTCCATGCTCCCTCTAAAAAGCAACTGTGCACACTCTTGAAACACTATACCTTCCTTCATCACCCATCTCTATGCGCACCTTGAGGTCTTCCTCCTCAAAGGCACTCAATAAATTTTTATCACAGGTCATGTGGAATGAGACTCCACTATCAAGATACCAGACACAACCCATCATTGATGACACCATGCATGCGATGAGGGTAAAGTCCATTTCGAACTGAGAGGCTAATGCCTCACCTTCCGATCCTTTCGAGGATCCCTTCTTGGACTTCTTTGATGGGAAATTAGTCACATAATTTCCCATCTTGTGATAATTAAAGCATCTTACTTTAGACATGTCACCCTTCTTCCCTCCACGAGAAGAACTCGATTTGAAATGGGAAGCCTTCTCTTTCCCTTTCCTTGCCTTACTTTCTAAGGTTATATTTTCTTTATCATCATTCTTGGATGAAGAACCATCTCATGCGCTCCTCCTAATCTCCTCCTGCATAAGATCCGACCATAGTCGTTCCCAATCCAGTAGTTTCTCCTTTCCATTCACAGAGTCGTGGTAGCTATTCTAACTCTTTGGAAGTCTAGGGAGAATGATTCTCACCATATCATCTTTGGAAGTAGTTATTCCCATATTGCCAAGCTCATCTCTGTAGGTGGTGAGCTTGTTCAGATATGTGGAAAATAGTATCGCCCTTCTCCATCTTCATTCTTCGAAGCTTATCCTTGAGTGCCAATTTAGTCTAGTCGATATTGTTCTAGTAGAGGTCCTTCAATGTCTTCCCAATTGAAAATGGAGTATCCTTCCCATGGAGACTCGAGACAATATGGTCTCAGACTCCCTCAAGGATGATCCATCTCAACTTCGCCACACACTTCTTCCACTCAGCCAACTCTTGTTCATTAGTTGAAGCTAGCTTTGGTATTTCTTGATCAATGAATTCCTTCAAGCCATTGTCTTCTAATACAACCTCCATTCTATCTTTCCATGCTATGCAATTGAAGCTACCTTCCAAGGCATACTCGAGTCTCAAGCCATAGAATGCCATTGGCCAACCTTGAAGTATGATATGAATTCGATTTGCACCTGCAACCCCGAACTTCAAACATCGAATTCTCTTCTTAGTATATTGTTCACAGCTATGATACCATGTAGAAAATATGTGATAGGTTAACCTGATAATGCAATATAAATCAAATAATAATACTATAACCTACTTCTACTCTCAATTTGCGGAAGCTTAAAGATAAAGCTAAACAATATAACCAGAAGAAGAAGAATCAATGGCACAATACACATGAAAATACTTTGGGGAAAGCCTAAGCTCAAAAACCCCACACTATTGTACTATCATCAATCTCAACTAGGTCTTTCTCATAATAGACATGCATGAGTTTCTAATGAGGGAACCTTCAGTTAACTGGACTAGCACTAATTGAGTTCATTAATGCATCAACTGACTGTTAACTCACTATTACTTCCTCAAACAATTTGGAACTAATTTAACTGGACTTAACTCAGTAAACTGAGTTAACTAATTACAGGTCAAATATAACTCAATCCTATCACCTTAATTTAGGGGATAACTCTTGCATGAGTTCTAAAAGACTTCTAACTTGAATTTCTCCAACTAATAAATTTAAAATAAATTAATTAATTATTTCCAAGTAGCTATTAAGACTAAATTCGATTTTAATTCACAATTTAATTCAAGGACAAATTAAATTGGAATATTCTTGTTGCCATACTTCAACACTTCAAGGGACCGCGAGGTAAGTATTTAAGGTCTTTAAATACTTGGATTAAATGATCTTATGTGAAAAGTGGATTATGTAATTACCTTGATGTTTAGATCTATGCGAAGTGGAAATTTACTGAGGGATAAAAAAGGAACAGGGCATGAATATAGCCCGCTGATTGAGCCTCCTCTGAGTGACGACAAAGAAGTAGCACATGCTTCTACATAGAGTGTTGTCTAGTTAATAAGGTGAGGGTTCTCACGAATACCACATCCACCCACATCACCTCCATCTTCACCTCCACTGCATACACCTTCACCCACATTGCCACCACCTCCACTACCGTTCAATATGGCTAATTCAGTAAAATTGCTCATTTTCAAGGGTTTGGGAAATGAGGACCCGAACTAGTTTTCGTTCGTCACGAAGGCCATATGGGAAGCTCCAGGTATTATGGATGATTAGATGAAAAAAGCAACATTGGTCACTGATTTACAAGAATATGCACTGACATGGTACACTAAGTACTGCACTGATAACCCGATGGCCTCATCAGCAAATATTCAGACCGCGCTGAATAAGGAATTCAGTAGGCCTAATTGTGAAGCACAATCAATTATGGGATTCAAGGAGATCATGATGAAGCCTAGTGACACACCCTAGAATCTGGATGAGAGATTGAAGTGCATGATCTGCAAAACTAACATGAATCTTATGGATGGGCAACACCATGAATGGTTTGTGGGTTCACTCTTGCCTCATCTAAGGGTTACTTTATCGCAACAAAAGATTGGGACCCAGGCGGAGGGCCTAGAGATTGCGATGATATTGCATGAGACAGCAATGCAAGATGCTAATTTGGGAGTTCCACAGATTCACGCACAGTTGTAGAACCTTTGCCTAGAGTTTCAAATTCTGAAGAAGGATAGAGTAGTTCGGCTAGAGGTGCGCGAAAAAGTTTGGTGCCTGAAATGCAAAAATTTAGGGGCATGACAAAGATCATTGTCCAGTATTCATGAATTATGTTGCAGTAGGAGGGTTGATGCCTCTGAGGCTGGAATCTCAGGCAGGGCCAAGTATAGGGACCACGCTATGGTGTGCTATCTGTGTGGTAGCTGGAAAACAAGTGACAGACAATTGTCACTTGTAGTAGAAATTTGTACAGACACCGTAACAGATCTTCTACAATTTCTGTCAATTTTTTGGTCATTATGAGCGTAACTGCCATAAATATGATCTAATGATGGATAGAACACACACATATAGAGTTCAGGTAGAAACGCGGCCTCTGGATCAAGGCGTTGGGGGAGTGCACGGAGGATATTAGGGACATGGATGAGGCCAAGGTAGCGGAGAACCTCGTAGAGGTCGAGGATAGGCTATTTGCTACAACTATGGGGGACCAAGACACTACACACAAGAATGCATGAACCTGACATGCCTGTTGTGCAGATACTACAATCAGTTTGTCCATGTGATAGAAGACTGCCCTGTATTACTAGCTAAGATACATGAAAAAGGGGTGTAGCCTCAGCAGCCTACCCAAAACCTGCAGATGATGAGGGATGAACCCTAAGAAGAATACCATAATGTGAATATTTTGTTGCTAAGTGGAATGACAACTGGAAAAGATAAGGGAAAGATGCATAAAGAGGGTGAATGGGTTTGCAAAGCTCTAGAGAAGCAGGTTGGCTTTGATTTGGAACACACGAAGGAAACTTTCATGGAAGTAAAGAAAAGCTTCACTGAGGCCTCTACCTCAGGAAGTTAGGATAAGAAGTATGAAGAAATGGAGCCATCCATGCTTACTACATTTTTGGAGACTTGTATGAAGTTGCTATGAGATAGCAAGGCCGTAAAGGGATTATAGGAGTTGATCAATACATGTGCTGGTACTGCTCCTGAGGGACCGTGAATGGTTAGGAAAATTGGTAATCATAAGGCAAGAACAAGGCATGAGAGGAGGCTCACTATGCAGATAGGAGAATACAAAAGGGATCATGTTACTCTGGATGTACGGTTAGATGTGAATGTTTTTCCTAAACATATGTTGGCTCACTAAAATGTCTTTTTACAGGTAACCTCAATCCCTACATTAGTTGTCAACTTGAGGTAAGTCTTTTTATCTCAAGAGTGTCAATAGAGTATTTGCAGTGAATCTAAAAGTTATCTAATGATGAATCGTAGCAATCACTATTGACTAATTCTTCAATTCAATTCACACAACTCTGGAAAGAACTATCTATGGAAGAAATACTCTTAACGCACTCTGCAATTCTATGCAACTTGTTCTGAAATCAATTGAAACTAAATGCAAATAAGAATCACACTTGGAATTTGTTCAAATAGACTTAAGGCTAACTTACTCAATCAAGGAAAGAAACTATAACTATTGAAAAACATTGTTAATTCTATAGAAATCCAAATTAACTTGCAATTCTCAATTGAACGACAATAGTAATTGAACAACAATCGGTAATTGAACATCAAGCAACAATTGAATGACAAATAGCAATAAAGGATTTCTAAATAGAAAATGATCTGTATTGCAAGCTATGGAAATCAATTAGAATTATCTCTAAGATGTATGATAACATCAATCGAAATGAATAACAATCTGCTATTAACAATAATTCACTTATTCGAATCAAAGCATTACTTAAGTATGTCACACAGCTTCACTCTGAATCTAATTGAACAACAGTATGAATCAATATCACAAATCTTTACGGTAAATGAAATAATCAATGACTAAACATTAAATAACTAGTAAACACTAAATATAAAGACTATAACACAAGTGAGCACTAGAACTTTTCGTGACCAAGCCCAAAGTCCCCAAAAGCCTCCACTTAATAAGAACTCAGAATATGAATATGTATCAAACGCAACCTTCTTTCATTAATGTAAGTAACAACTTATAGAGTCACTAATATAACAACGTGTATGTTTCAAAAAGAATAATTATAGATTATCAAAGTTTGATCATCTCTAATTTCCTTTTGGCCCTATATATAACATAAAAGAGTAACTATATAAAAGCGAATCCTCAGGATCACGGGATCTTGAGGATTTCACGATACATAATCTGATCACGTGATAAAATAGCATTGTTCAAGATCATCTCGTGCTGCCTTGTCTACCAAAGACGTTGTAGTTTTTCCCTTTTATGGCCTCATGTTGTTCTGTCAACTGAATGGCTTTTTCCAGTCTGCATCTATGCACACAAACATAGCAAAAAAATAGTTTCTTGTGCTAGATTTGCCTATTTTTTCACCAAATTCTTTCATCCAACTTGAGCCCATATTTTCCTTGTTTTAATCTATAAGGAGAGATAATCATATAAGGATGAATGGTAAATAAAGCATTTTATGAAGAGAAATCATACCTTTTTCTTGACCCAACAACATACGTGGGAGAGAATGGGGAGACCTACGCTACAATGGTCTCTGATTCAGTTATGGATGTAAAATCAACAAAAGATCATTCCATGGGAGGATTATAGGGAGTGACAGTTGATATTTAAGGCATGATAGCAATCCCTACCCCATACTCCCTAGAATCGACTAGGCTATTGACATGAACGGGGTGATCAATTTGAAGAAGCGGACAATGTCATATGAAAGAAAATCGCTCCACATAGTAGTACCATTGGACCCTACAGAAGGACCATACTACATTGAACCAGTATGCAATACGAAAGTGATTATGATTTGGACCAGATTTATAAAATAATGACGCGATATCGAGATTGGGTGAACCCGACAATAGATGGACGTATTGCATGGGACCGTAAAAGCTCATGTACATCAGATTCAGACGAGGAATTGGAACATTGGTAGAATAGATTGCATGAAGTGTCGATACATGAAGACAAATCGTTGCGTTGTGTATCATCAAAGGTAAGAAGTCTGTGTTATTATGATGGTTTAACTGACGTTGATAAATTTTTGGATGCATTTGAAAGGGAAGTGCTAGAGAAGCATCACTTCCAATCCTTGGACTTGGCATTGTACGCTATGCTTGCAATATGGTGGGGTGTGGATAAATATAACTTCGATGGATGGCGTGAATATAGAAGAATGATGAGGGTGTGGTTTGGTCACCCAATGGTACGATTGACAAGTAAATACGATGGAAGAGTGATCCACACAATCACTTAGCCAAATGGACCAATGCTTATGGAGAAGAACCACAACCAGAGTGGGTGCATCTGTTCTGTCACACCTTGGATGTAATACCTATGAATTAGTCCCTGGAAACAGAGCTACACCATGGAACAGACGAATGGGACATTTTGAGACAGGAATTCTTGATGACATTGAGTTTGGAAGATTGATTTGTGTACATTGATGAAGCATTGCAGGAGGTCAAAGCAGCAATCTTTAGAAGATCACAGGATCCCTTGGATTTAATTCAGCCATATTGGACCACCCAGCTGTGCCACGCGCTAGATTGCTACAATGTGACCATTGAAGAGGAAGACGAGGATCAGAGGAACATTAATATCCCTAAAACAGAAGGTCTCACTAAGATGTTGGCTCACTAAGATGTCTTTTTACAGGCAATCTCAATCCCTACATTAGTTGTCAACCTGAGGTAATTATTTTTATCTCAAGAGTGTCAGCATAGTATATCTAGTGAACATAGATGTTATCTAATGATGAATCATTGCAATCACTAATGACTAATTCTTCAATTCAATTCACACAATTCTGGAAAGAACTATCTATGGAAGAAATACTCTTAACACACTCTACGATTCTATGCAACTTGTTCCAAAATCAATTGACACTGAATGCAAATAAGAATGACACTTGGAATTTGTTCAAATATAGTTAAGATTAACTTACTTAATCAAGGAAATAAACTATAACTATTGAACAACATTGTTAATTCTATAGAAATCCAAATTAACTTACAATTCTTAGTTGATCAACAACAGTAATTGAACAACAATCAGTAATTGAATAGCAAACAACAATTGAATGATAAATAACAATAAAAGGATTTCTAAATAGAAAATGATCTACATTGGAATCTGTGGAAATTAATTAGAATTATCTCTAAGATCTATGATAACATCAATCAAAATGAACAATGATCTGCTCTTAACACTAATTCACTTATTCCAATCAAAGCATTGCTTAGTTATGTCACATGGCTTCACTCTAAATCTAATTGAACAGCAATATGAATCAATATCACAAATCTTTATGATAAATGAAATAACTAATGACTTAACATTAAATCAATAGCAAAGACTAAATATAAAGTCTATAACACAAGGGAGCAGTAGAACATCTTGTGACTGGGCCCAGAGTCGCGAGAATCCTCCGCATAATAAGAACTTAGAATATGAATATGTATCAAACACAACCTTCTTTCATTAATGTAAAGAACATCTTACAGAGTCAATGAGTTAATAGCGTATATGTTTTCGAAAAGAATAGTTATAGATTATCAAAGTCTAACCGTCTCTAATTGACTTTTGGCTCTATATATAACATAAAAGAGTAACTAGATAAAATCAAATCGTCAGGATCAGGTGATCCTAAGGATTTCTCAATACATAATATGATCATGTGTAAAATAACATTGTTCAAGCTGATCTCACACTACCTTTTTTTCCAAAGACGCTATATTTTTTCCCTTTTATGGCCTCGTGCTATTCTGTCAACTGAATGGCTTTTGCCTAGTCCGTATCTCTGCACACAAAGATAGCAAAAAATCAGTTTCTTGTGCTAGATTTGCCTATTTTGTCAGCAAATGCTTTCATCCAACTTTAGCCGATATTTTCCTTATTTTAATATATAAACAAAGATAATCATATAAGGAGGAATGGTAAATAAAGCATTTTAAGAAGAGAAATTACCTTTTTCCTGACCCAACGTACTTCCTAGCTTACCTTGTTGCTTGTCCACATGCAAGTGAGTAGTTTAGATAAAACTGAGTTAGGGAATAAGTAGGATATACCTCCTCCTTGTAATTCCTAAAAGCATTTTTCTACTTAAGGATGGCGAAAGCCTAGGTTACCTCTTGATCCTTCAAGTTATAGTCACTATGGTATTGATTAGGAGGATACCATATGATTGGGGGTCTGTGACGACATCCTGTCTAATCAGGCTCCATCATTAAAATCATATTACTATATTTATAGAAATGAGAAGAGGTGACTTTCAAGTTTCGATATCCAAATGGCTCTCGATTCCTCACATTGCTACTAGAGACTTCCCACCTATATCTTGATGCAAACAAGGCTTCTTCTAGATTGTCCTGGAAATATTCCTTTCTAGCTTGCATGATATCAGTATGGAGAGGCCCCAATTTTCCTACAACACCAGTTCACTGCATAAACTATTTATGCCTGATAGATAGGAGTAATGGCTACATAGGCTCCCCTCTGACCCATAGGTCAATGCCATACTCACATTTTCTGAAATTTTTGTGAGCCTTGGCCCACTTGACTTGGTTGGTAGCAAATGAGAGTAATGCTTTAAATTTGATATCTCCTATAAAAGGGCTAGGGTGGTTGTCTCTATCATATTCTAAAAAATAAATTATGCATATAGAGTTCACAGAGGAGGCGTTGAATGTTATCATCATGCTCTCTGAAGAATTTGATAAAGTCCGGGGTGGTTTTCATCTCTATTGGTTTGCCAACCTTAGCAGCCTTGACTTTTAGTAGGAGGTATCTTCCCATGAGAAATAAGGCATAATTTTTGGTAGGGGCTTAGCATGATAGGGTGTATGAATAAAAAGAGTAGACAGTCTCCATTTCTCTCTAGCCTTTTACAATTTACCCTTTAATCTTTCAACCTTCTTTTTCTCAGCCTTATACTGAGAAAAGGTCTCATCTTCAGTCATGGTAAGTGCTTCAAACTTCTTCCTCAACCCTTGATGTTCATGCAGAGGGACCACCTTTTCTTGTGCTGAGCCAGTTCCTGTTGAACCATCAGTAGCTCATTTTGCAACTTCCTGGTGACGGCCTCTCTTACCAAGGGGGTGTAAGGGGGTGTCTCATCTCTTTGGTCTTCTCCATCTTGTGCCTCCATAGGATCTGTTTGCATAGCAGCTTCAGCTGCTTCTTGAATTATATAATGAACTCAGACATCTTCTTCAAGATCTGTTTGGACAACAATATCCATAATGGGGTGGTCCATTTGGGTTTCCTGCAAACTAGCATAGGGGTCCTCCGTTCACATGGTAGTGTCTTCTATCATAAATGGCTCAGTTTGGGTTTCTTTTGGACAAACCACAAGAAACTCTGTTTGAGCCTCAGCATCCTTCCTAGAACATTGTTCTGTTTTTGTTCCTGCAATTTCCATTTCCACTTTCAATTTCTTGGTTCTGGTTTCCTCTTTTAACCAATGTTTCAGCTGCTTGATTACTTGCTTTTGTTTTCTATACTTTTTGAGAATCTTTTTAAGCCCATCTCTATAGGAATTCTTTACTCTAGGACCTCCATTTGACAGTGGGTTAGTTGTGTTATCCTCTAGTTCCTGTATAGGTTGTACTATGTCAGTATCAGGGACGGTTCCAATTGGAACTATGTATCCTGGTGGAGTTTCTCATTCTAGCTCATCATTATTATGTATTTATTTTTCAGGAGATCCCAATGCAATGGTATCTCCTAAACAATTATCGTTCACCAGGTCTTCTCCTGGGTAGGCCTCATCCTTGGGGGACTTTGAAAAGGGAGTATCACGTAGTTGATTAACATCTACCAGGTTTTCATCTTCAGGGTTTCATTCAGCTGGGGGGTCTACTGGACCAGTGCCTATTATTTTAGTTTCTTCTCTGTTGGCTTCCCCTCCATGTACCTAGGCGTTGAGGGGTGTTCACATAAAAGGAATTCATTCCCTCTATTCCTCCATGGCCTCAATAACTGGCTGGGTTCGCTGATGACTAGGGCTATCAACAGGGGAATATCGATCAGGGGTACAATTCTGTTCTTCGATGCTCCCTTGTTGTTCTCTATCTTTGGTAAACATTACCATGTTTTCCAATACCCTAGCCACTTCCTCCTCATAATCTTACAAAGGAGGATTTTTTGGACTAGGAGGTGGTGTGCGGGATGGTCTGGCTTCCTCTGCTTGAATTGGGATGCATCATTGGGCTTTCACTCACATAGAGTGCCTATGCTTTGTCGGTTCCAAGGGTACAGAGGAATTCTTTCTCTTTAGTGTTCTTCTTGGGCCTGGGGTGCTGGAACTAGGTTTCCGCACCCTAGGGATTTCTTGGTGTGGTCTGGGAGGTTCGCGCACTGGTTTATAGCTCCATGCTTTTCAGTACTCGCACTGATCTAGAGTGATTATATTTTTCTTATTATTGCGTTGTTCTACTCTTACGATTCAGAGCTTTTCAACAGGGTCTTTAAGCATAAATTTAACCAACATAATCGATTCATGCACAAAATGAACCCATATTCGTATACACTTATCACATTTACATTAACTAGATATAGAAAGGTAAACCATAAAGACAGATGAGTGATAACATAGAATTTATAGAAGCAAAGTTATCTTTATTATTATTCTCCACCAATACATCCAGATCTACCCTGCGCACTCAGCTACAGGGGTCTGCGCACATAGCTATAGACTTTCCAGATCTCTGTGCACATAGCTACAGAGCCTCTACCTACTACCCAACCCTCGACTCAGACTTACAGACACTTTTAGACTATCTTCTTTAAGAACCCATTACATTTCATATTCCAGATTTCCTATCCCCAAAATTCTTCCTTTTCTACCCATAGAGCCTTGCTCTATTTATACCCTTTCCTAGCCCACGATCCCTACACGGGCCGACTCTATTCATCTTTATTTACATTATTTTTGGGCGGACTACCCTTTGACTCTACCTATTATAATTCACGCTCCACATTTTCAGTGGAGTCTTTTCCCTGATTTTACCCAAAATGTCCAGCTTCGCGCTCTCTAACCATTGTGCGGGGCTTTTGCTACCCAACAGTCCCCCAACACAATCATCGTGACTCATCCTCAGCCACTTGGCCAATGCGGCAATCTTCTCATGGAGGTCGGTTAGTATCTTCTCTGCTTCACTTGTTCTGGCAGAAAATTATTCTATCATCTGTTGCATCATTTCCACTCATGTGGCCATTAACTCAGTCTCTGGTGGCACTGTCTCAATAGTGGCAAACTTTCTTTGCATATGAGCTACCCTATGCTCTATGGTGGTCAAAACTGCAAATTTTTCATTTAGCCATGGCTGGAGATGGGCTTTAATCACATCTTCCTTTTGCCAGGCTGCATCAGCCTGGACTTTTAGGTCCTGGGCCTCCTTCATCTTAGCCAGGCACTATGTAATAACAACCATCGACATAGTTCCTTTGATTCTGTCATAGACTTCTTGAAGCTCCCAAGCTTCGATTTCCAAGTGCTGAAGGGTTGGATCCTCTTGAAGTGTCGTGAGTGTGACAATGGACTCTGTGAATAGGTCCGTACATTCCTTGATCATCCTCATAAGCATTGTGCGGGCAGTGGTGATGATGTTCGTTCGCTGCTCCATGATCTCAAGGGGCGTTGCCTACTAAATCTACTATTTCAACTCTGCAATCTGCACACTAAGCTCCTGATGGATCGCGCAGCCTCCTCTTTAGCATTACGAAACGTAGTAGCCAACTTCTGAATTTAGGTCTCAATAGGGAGATCAACTAGAATCTATAATTCAGGGGCACTTAAGCAAGCTTTCATGACAATCTCCTGCACTTGATGGTTCTGTTTGATGGCTTCGTCCCATTGTAGGCGCAATTGTTCGCAATTGATTTTCTGCTCTTGGAGGATTTGTTCGGTACAGCCTTCCCAGTTGTAGAGCTCTATCATGGCACTGTCCTAGAGTTGCTGCAAACTTTCTTGTGGCAATGTGGCTAGGTTGAGTTCCAGTCCTGTAAGTTGTCCTAGCATAGCTCTGTCCTCCACATTGTCGACAATCAATGCACCTGCTGGAATTGCAACAGAATAGTCGACTTGGGTCTTCAGTAATGGTTTCGTAGCTGCCATATCGGAACCCTTTGTAGCAGTACTTTCACTTGTGATGCAGACTCCTAATGTTTGTAACTGCGTACAGAGCTCCCGCAACACAATCTACTGCTCGGACATAGCATCGATCACTGCATCGCGTGTGGCCTCGCTAACGGCAGTTTCGATGCCATTCAAGTCACCTTCGGTTAGGGTGGTCACCTCGCTGTCTATCTTAGAGGCCTTTGCCTTCTTTCACGGCTTTGACCAGTCTAGTGCCGCTGAGCACTTTAAAGGGGCCCCCGCAGTAGTTTCCTTCTAACTCCCTTTATTCTTTGTTGATGTCTCCTCACTTGGTTGTGTCTTGCCTGCTGTTGTGAGCACTGTCTCCTGAGTTGCTTTAACCCTTGTGGCCAACTGTGCATTCCACTTTTATTGTGTGGCGTGCTTAGATTCCTCCTTTTTTTTGAATGGCGGCCTCGTCACGCTCTTCTACCAAGGGTCTACGCCAGGCCACTGGCCAAGTATCCACAATCCCATCAATAACATCATTAATAGCAATAAACCGGAGTGATGTCTATGCCTGGGTCGAGTCCTTACGTGCCCTGATGTAGACATGATGCACGTCTGATTTAAATTCGGTAATGTGCTTCATGCTTTCATTGATCTCGTCAGTTAGGCAGGGTAACTAATTAATCCATTAATGCACATTCGTGTGCATTAATACCCAAAAGATTTTGATATTGCGAATTTGTCCCGTGTCCCTTGTTGCCCAAAGGAAAGCATAACGAGCGGCTTTAGGCCATTCCAGATCCAATACTGGAAACTGGCTTTCCTCAGGTAAGTCAGTGGTCACCAGCATGATGGATAGGAGTAACCCTGCATAATGGAACCTCATGCCTTCCTCCTGCATCTCGTGGCAATTGGTCTGAAATTCTTCACACAGGAACTGTGACCAATTGAACCCTATGTTGATTGTTCATTCTTCTGCAGGAGCGATAATGACGGCAGGGACCTCAATGCCACGAGTTTTCCTCATGACTTTCCCTACTAGAAATTGGGTGGCAACGCAGACTACGTTATCAGAGATACTATCAATGATATACCCTCATTGTCCCTTGGCGAGCTGGTACTTCCTTTTCAGTCGTTCTATCATCATGACATCGTTACCTTTATTAGTAATCTCCGAAGGATCTCATCTGTCACAGGGGAGGTGTGAAACCCGATGAACAAGTTCTGCTATTATCCAGATGGGGTTTACCAACCCATAATATGTCCTCATGAACTAAACAAAATAACTATTTTATGACCAACATGGTGATAGGGGGTCGGAGGAAGTGAGGAATCGACAAGAGACAGAGCAATCTAGCCTTGTCGTGACCCCAACCATAATTATATATGATTCGACATTCCAGATGGACTGCTGACTCTTTCAGTAGTTCATAAATGCAATTTTAATGGTTGTTCCTCTGTCTTAATTGCCTGCCGCTAGCTTTGTAGTGCTTTAAAGGGGTCATTATTGCATGAATGGTACCTACAACAGTTGCTTTCCACCTTTCTTTTGCGGCAGTGAATCCCCAAGGACGCAGATGTAGTTTTTGTATGTATGTGATGGTTCTTTCATGCGGCTTCTCAGCAACTTGGTTTCATATCTTGTGCCCTCTTTCACCTACATGGGGCATTGGGACTGGGTCTCCTATGGATACTCAAGTGGGCGAACCCCTAGTACGGGTCTTCCATTTCTTGACTAGCCTGGGTCATGAGCACTCTATACATTCTTTTGATTTTATTGTTGAATTATGGCATGGGCATCCCTGTTCTCGCGGGTGTAGTCGCAACCATGCTGGCGGAGCCAATTCTTGTAACAGGACAGGAGAGCTAGCCAGATCGGTTTCCTCTGGCAATTCCTTCTCATAATATGGGAAGGCAACTTCTAACTGCAATTTCATAATTGCTCTGTTTAGCTTTAGACTTCATGCATGGAGTTGGTCCCTAGTTTATTCTAACTCATTGAGTTGTAGTTTTCCATGTAGAATAGTTGCCCAAAGCTGCTAAACTCTGTTGCAGACGTCACCATTGGTGGAGTGAGCTGCACCTATAGTGGTTGGCTAGGCTATAGAGGGATGGTCCCTCCCGGCTTTGGGACCCTATGTTCCATGCAGATCTAGGTGAATTGTCAGTCATCCAATGGGCATCCGTATCCTTCGAACAACTGCTTTATGCCATCATGGCTGCACATCCTCTACTCTGGACTTGAAACTGTCACCTACATCCCAACTTCTATAGCTCCCTTCTAAGTACCCACAACTGGCCTTTCGGAACCTTGGGTTGCTCCTGGACTATGCATAATGTACTGGGTGGGGCGAGCTATGCTTCAATTGTAGCATCATTTTCCTCTGATCGTGATCTTTCTTCTGTCATTATGCGCTGTACCGACTGGGTCACCATATTGCAGTTGAGTGTCGTAACGGTCTGTAGTCAATTCTGCCATCGCTCGGCCTCCTCCTCGGAATCCCTAGTGCAGATGTTATCACATTCCCACGAGGTTCTTCTATTATCAGTGGATTGTATTTGATCTGGGCCTTGCACTATTATTTGATAAATGCAATCCAATTCATCGTCACTTTCTACATTGTGTATGGGTTTAGTGTAGCATTCTCCTTCTGCTGGGTCTAGCGGAACTACTACCTATAGTGACTTCTTTTCGAATGCCATTTTATGTCTTTTTAAGTTAATGATCCCCTTCATGTCTGTGGCCCAATCAATTCCGAGCACTGCAGGGTAAGGATTGTTGTCATCAACAATCTCTATAACTTAGAAATCGATTTGGGTACCGACGCTGTCGATATGCACCATTACTCCATGCAATTGGCCCATTGGTAAGATCTTTTGTTGGTTGGCCATTTGTAATTGAATCAAGGACCCTTGTAGTGCGGGCTTGCCCATACACTCCCAGGTTTGTTTAGGTAGTAAGTTTGCATCTGAGCCTAGATCTAGGATGACTTGTTCCATTTCATATTCATCGATTTACATGGTCAGTCTCATTTCTTGTCCAGTGCACATAGCATGTCTTCCTATATTTCGAATGACTTAGAGTTCACTGGATCCGACGCACCTGGTGATGAGGTCTTGCAATCCTTGAATAGCCTCATGATTGCACAGTAATTTCACATAGGTTTCAAGAAAGGTAGTGATCATGGAAGGGTCAACGCCTGCCTCTATTTGATCCCTTCTTCCTGGGGTAAGAGCTTTCGTGAAGCACCATTGATCTTCTCTTGGCCCTGTCTTCCCCTCTTTTGGCTCAGTGTTATGTTCTTGCATGGGTAGGTTGCACCTCTTCCCGTCTTCAGTCCCTCCTATAGTTGCACCACTTCTTAGTACCATATTTATACTAGGGTCCTCTTCGCGAGGTTCCACGCGCATCATCTGAATATTCGAAGTTGGTGGAGAGTGGAGTACTCCTTTTTTACTCAATTGGGAAATTAAGACTGGACAGGCTACCAATTCATGATCAAATTGCTTGCAGTAAGGGCATGAGAACCTAGTTGGGTTCTTGCAATCGCGAGCGTAGTGTCCCTGTCCTCCACAATTATAACTAACTAGCTATTCATGACCCCGTCTAGGCCCCAATCCTCTTCCCCAGTCGTATCCTTGGAATCCTCCCCATACTTCAGTCTGCACCTGGTAAGCTGGGGTTCTTTCTAACATCAACTCATAACTTCGACATGTTTGCTCATCGTGTCCTACCGATCGACAAAAATTACAATACAACAGTTGTGAGGTTTGGGTATACTTTTGTAAGAGGTGGCAGTTATTTGTCGCATGCTTCCCTCCCTCTTGGCGAATCACACACCAAAGCATAGGCGTGGCACTTGATCCTACTTATACTTCCACTTTTAATAGCATCGGGCCACCTCCCGCTAAAGAGTTCACAAAGACAAGACAATGGTCCTTATCGTGCACTCGGCTCTTACATTTAATACAGCCTACCTTTGGGTGGGCCTCTGGTTGGGACACTCTTCCTTGCTTCAAGATTTGCACTTCCAGACTCAAGTTCTGAAGTTACATGTGGATTTACTGAACTCCCAACCCTGGGTCTGGTATTGGGGTCACGTGTAACCTCATTGTTGTTTCTAGCGCCTCGGCTTGGGTTGAGATCTTATGTTGTGACAAAGTCATCCTCAGATGGGCTGTTAATGACGCCACAAACCACATGCAATTCTACCCATTCGTCAAATTCATGTTAGCTTCATGAATAGTACTCTTTAACCTTTGGTCCAGATCTCACGGAGTTTCACCAGGCAACGTTGCTACCTCCTTGAACCCAATGACCGATTGGGCTTCAGACTTTGGCTAGCAAAACTCTTTATTAAGCACATCCTAGATAGTCGCTATTCCCTCATTTAGATGGTTAGTTGAGTATTTTATGTACCATGTCAGTGCACAGTCCTGTAGTGCACTAACTAGCGTGGCCCTTTTAATGTTTTCATCCATTATACCTTGCGCATCCCATATAGATTTTATCACAAACAAAAACCAACTTGGCTCTTCATTCCCTACACCTCGAAATGTCAGTAAGTTGACTGCGGTCACCATCCCAGCTTTTAGTGGTGGAGAGGGTGGAGGTGGTGTTGGTGTGGATGGACTCGACGTGGGTGAAGCAGGTGGCGGTGTAGATGGAGGTGCTATCAGTGGGAAGCATTCCTTAATCAACCGAACTGCAATTCCTGGCAAGAACCTGTCGACGTCCTCCTCATCTTCCCACGAGATAGAAATCAAAGGGATATTCTCTACTTCTCCTTCTCTTCGATAACCCTTTTTGATCCGCATTACCCCATACATTAATCTACGCACAGGATCGGATTTTCACACAACAACATCTTAATCCAAGTATTTAATGATTTGATGCACCTACCCTGTGGTCCTTGGAGAAATTTCCTTTCTACTTTGCTATAACATATGGTTGTATCTATTATGAATTCAGTGATAAATACCCCTATGATTCGATCTACCCAGTGATCTACTGTGCACGTAATTCTATCTTCGATGGCTTCTAGCCTGTGCACTAGTTCTGGAGTCCACACTATCGGCTAGTCTAATCTGTGCCTCACCACGCTATTGGCTAACCTCGCGATCCACTTGTATAATTCTATTAGAAATGTTAAAAAGAAGATCTTGTGTATATCCATGAATATATAGTGATCCAACCACTATTCCTCTGATACTCACGAGTTTCTGTTTTCTTGAGCTGTGAACTCGTGAAGCTTCAAATCCCACCAATCTTCAAGCTCTTTCTTCATAGGATTCCAATGTTCCCACAATAGAACCATTTGTTGGCTTATATGGGCCTGACCCAAGTTTGGAAGAGTTATTTAGCCAAACAAATCCCGTGGCTACCAATTCTTTCGGTAATAGCCTGTAGAATGCAGATTGAGGTCTCACCCGAGGTAGCAGGGGAGGGTGCTGGATCCAGGTTTCCACATCATGGGGATTTCTTAGTGTGGTCTAGGAGGTTCGTGCACTAGTTTATAGCTCTACATTTTTTGGTACTCACACTGATCCAAAGTGATTATATTTTTCTTATTACTGCATTGTTCTAGTATTATGATTTAGGGCTTTTCAAGAGGGTCTTTAAGAAAACATTTAACCAACATAATCAATTCGCACACAAAATGAACCCAAATTTGCATATACTTATCACATTTACATTAACCAGATATATAAATGTAAATCGTAAAGACAGATAAGCGATAACATAGAATTTACAGAAGCAAACTTATCTTTATTATTATTCTCCACCAATACATCCAGATCCACCCTGCGCACTCAGCTGCAGGGGTCTGCGCACATAGCTGCAAACTTTCTAGGCCTTTGCGCACACAGCTGCAAAGCCTCTACCTACTACCCAACCCTCAACTCAGACATACAGACACTTTCAAACTATCTTCTTTAAGAACCCATTACATTTCATATTCCAGATTTCCTATCCCCAAAATTCTGCCTCTTCTACCCATAGAGCCTCACTCTATTTATACCCTTTCCTAGCCTGCGATCCCTGCACGTGCCGACTCTATTTATCTTTCTTTACATTATTTTCGGGCGGACTACCCTTTACTGGAACTATTATAATTCGCTCTCCGTGCTTTCAGCGGAGTCTCTTCCCTAACTTTTACCCAAAATGTCCAGCTTCGCACCCTCTAACTGTTGCACGGGGCTTTTGCTACCCAACACACATGTAGTGGAACATCTTGCTAAGCTCATGTGCTTCATGGCAGTTCACAAGGAACTGACCATAGAGATAGTCTGCCCAATTGAACTAAACTCCTTCAGTGCACCGGGGTGCTAGTGCGACAATAGGCGCTGGCACCTCATCAGCACGACACTTCCTCATCACCTTCCCTACTAGAATTTGCATAGCCACCTTTACAGTAGGGTCACAAATTCTGGATATGGCATATCCATGTGTCTTCTTTACCAACATAAAATTCTCTTTCATGGCCTCTGCGAGGGCGTGCTCACCACCTTTTCCGCCAAATATCATGGCTGGATTTTCTCTTGTGTAAGGAAATCGCATGATCCTATGGATCAACCTGTCAGTGATGGGTATTGACTCCTCCAGCCATAGACACCCATCATGCACCAAGAATAGTAGGTTCTTGATGACTAGTACTGTAACTAAGGTGCGGTTGTAGTGCGACACCCGTAGCAAGTTGAGTAGACCTACCTTGTCTACTCCTCTGAGCCACCTCCAAGGCTATAATGTGGTCATTCCGGTGCTAGTATCAATGATGTGATGCATCAACTATTTGGTCTCCAGGTGTGGGAACTTATCATGGTCGTCCAAGTACCAGTCTTCAAGTTTTAACAAAAGAACCTACCCCAAACACGGCCCTTCAAAAACAATTTCATCTGGCAGTAGAGGGTTTGCAAGGGGACCTTGCTTTCGTCGATATATTTTGGGACATTCACCTTGCCCTTGTGTGGAAGGATGTACTCAAGCAATCGAGTGAAAGGGTCAGCACTGTGGGCTTCAACTTCTTCCAAATCTACTCCCACATCCTCATCATCCATTGAGATGTCTTCGATTTCTTCCTCCTCCGACTCTAGATTGATGGCTTTACCCTTCTCCTTGGTGATGCACACACTGGTATTGTAGGGTTCTTACCCTTCTTGTCCTTCGTGCTATCCTTGGTTGGGGTGGGATTTGGTATTGGAGTCCTTGGTGATTTTGGGACTTCAGCTAATACTTCGGCAACCTCGGGAGTAGCTTCTTCAGCCTCCATCTCAATTTCCGGCACCGACTCCTTTACTTCGATATCTATAGCTTTTGTGGGCATCGACATGATGTTCTACAATAACTCCTGCGTCTCCTTCGGCAATGTCTCAAATACTAAATTGGCTATTAGAAGTTCATAGTGCTCGTGGTTCATGTGCACCTCAGAGCTCAACAACTCAATTCTCAAAGCGCCAAGTGCTTTTCACTGGACAACCACCTGTAATTTATAGGGCATTTTGAATTCAAATCCGACCGTTCCCCCCAAATTCTGTTCATTAATTCCAGATTGGCGACAGATTTTCAAGGATATGAACCATAAATTTCATCTTAAATGCCAGCCACAGTCCATTTGGCCACATTTCTATCGTCAAATCATGAATAGTGACTTTAATGGTCACTTTCTGACCAACCTACATGATTTCTCCCTAGGTAGCGCAACTCCCTTCGCATTGCCACGGACCCTGTGATACTTCCTTGCTTCGCATAATTCCCCAATCGCACAGCTCCCCAACATGGGCAGTGTAGTTTATAGTCCTGCACCTCCTTTCAGCTACCTAGAGCATTAAGACTATGCTACCTTCATATAGTCACATGGTCGGACCACTAGTGTATGGCTTTGAGCGACTACCATTCACCTTTCCTAGGAAGGGATCTCCATTCAATTTGACCAACTGTACCACTCCTCTCTTGGTAATCTCCTTAATGACATAGGGCCCTAACCAATGCATTCTAAATTTCCATGGAAATTTATGAAACTTGTTGTCATATAGAAAAACTAGGTCATCTACCTTAAAGGTGTGTAGCTTAATGTGCCAATCATGCCATGCTTTTTCATGTTGCTTTTGGACCTGTTGGTGAAATCCAACTAGAAATATTTCCTCCTCAAGCTCAGCCAGCTGTGTGAGCATCTCTTCCAGGGCTCCACGATCTGTCATACCTGCGAGTGCCGCTATGAGTAGACTAGGCACAATGTGTTCCATGGGAAAACTGCTTTGACACCATATAAAAGCCTAAAGGATGTTTGTCCAGTCAACTTCTTACATGTCATCCGATAGGCCCATAGTACTGTGGGTATGCGTAGGTCCCAATCATTTCGTTGAGTATTGTAAACCTTCTTCAGCACACTGTCCAACACTTTGTTGAATGCTTCCACCATCCCATTAGTTGGTGGGTGATAAGCTGTGCTCTCTGGTGATATACCTAAAATTCCTTCGTCAGCGCACTGATCGTTTCATTCAAAAAGTGTGTACTGTGATCACTCATAAAAATATTTGGACACCCAAATCATGTGAGTACATACTCAAAAAGAAACTTTGCAGCAGTCACGCATGTGCAGTTCTTCATAGGCTATGCCTCTACCCATCGATTCAAATACTCCATCCCGGTGATAATGTACCTCACTCCCATCTTCTTGCCTTGGGGTTGAATAGGTCCCACAAAATCTATCGCCCATTTCTCAAAGGGTTGTAATGTCATTTATGAATTCAAAGGCATATCATCCCTCCGCGATGGCCTACCAGTCCTTTGACACACATCACACACCTTGCAATACGCTTTTGAGTCCTGATGGAGGGTTGGCCACCACAACCCTGCGCATAGAATCTTATGCACGGTCACTCTCCCAACATAATGTCCTCCCATGGTGCCCCCATGAGAATCTGCGAGGATACTACTTCTTTCAAACTCTAGTACATATTGTCGCAGTGTTTCATCACACCCCATTTGGTACAGATGCCTAGCAATGACAAAAAAATCTACCGTGCGCACCACTAACTCCTTCTTTTGCTAGACTATGTATCCTTATAGGGCAGTTCATGTCGTTAGGAAGTGTATGGTATCTTCAAAATGACCATCTGTGACATGCACTGCAAATAGCTACGCGTCATACTATCCTTCTTCCAAATTAGTGGGATCTTCCCTTATTTCGATGCACAAAAGATGTTCTGGTCTCATGTTCAGTCACCCAAGCTTCACAATAACTTCAAAATCATACTCCTAGAACAATAACAACCATATGCAGATTCTCCCCCCCAACATAGGCTTATTGACCAGGTATTTCAGTGCGGAATGATCTGTATACATATTAAAATTACCACCCAGCAAGTACTGTCTAAACATCTGGAGCACATATACCATGTCTAACCCTTCACACTCGGTGGTGGAATAGTTCTTATCCACCTTGGATAACCTTCTTCTCATGAATGCTATCGGATGGTCTAAGTGTCCTCTGCCAGCCTGTGCCAGTACTGCTCCCAGATCTATACATGACGCGTCGACATGTACATGAAACACCTTCTTCCAATATGGGAAGACTAAAATTGGCATGGTGACCATCTTTTCTTTCAATACATCCAAGCTCTTCTTACAGTCCTCGTTCTAGCAGAATGTGACATGCTTTTTCAACAACTTCTCCATAGGTGCAGAGCTCTGGGCATAGCCTTTAGTAAAATTTCTGTAATATCTAGTATGTCATAGGGTAGTGCACAATTGTTTCACACTCCTTGACACTTCTAAATTAAGTATCACAGCAATCTTCACGGGATCTACCATCAGTCCATGTCTACAGACCACATGACCCAGCAGGGTCCCAGAAGGAACACAAAACAGGGACTTCTTCAGATTGAGCGTGATCTGGTATCTTCGACAAGTATCTAGTATCAAGTGTAAACTAGCAACATGGAATTTCACCAGCCCAAACACAGTCTAGTCATAAAAGTACACTTCCAGGAACTTATGAATAAATTCCTTGAATGCCACAATGACTACGCGCAAAAACATCACAAGTGCATTCTTCAATCCAAAAGGCATTACAGTGTATTGAAAACACACCCACTTAGTCGCAAAGGTTGTCTTGCTCCTATCCTCTAGCATGATTTTTATTTGATGGTACCCATATAACCCATCAGTGAAGGAATAAGCTTCCTAGCCACCTATCTTGTCCAACACTTCGTCAGTGAATGGAGTCAAGAAAGGATCATGTACACAAGCATCATTCAAGTTCCTGAGATCTACGTATATCCTTATTTCATCCTTCCGCTTCATTTCCTGTACCATCATTTGGCCTACCCAATTAGATTCTTCTATGGGCTCAATGATGCCTACTGTGAGCATCTTGTCTAGCTCTAAGCAGACCTTCAACTTATACTTCAGATTGAGGCGGTAAGGTCTTTTCTTAACCAGCTTTGCATCGAGCTTCAACGTGATCTTCATAACACCTAGGTCCCCAGTTATCTCTTTTAGATTCGTAAACTTGTTAGGAAACAAATCTTGGTATTCTCAGAGCAATTCAATGACTTTATCCACCATCGCATCATCCCAGTAATCCCCAGTCTTCACAAATTTGGGCTCCTCCTCCATACCAATGTTTACATGTTTCATTTTCAGTGGCACAGTTATATCAAGATTCTCAATCTGTGGTCTTTCAACATCGCGGTGACCCTCTATCTCAGGGATGTTAATCTTTCGTGGATCCTCATATTCTTCTTCATCGGTTACATTATAGAATTCCAGCGTGTAACTCATCTGAGTTGTCCAATCAGGTTGAATAAGGTCCAAGGGATCCTGCAGCATCCTAAAGATTGTGACTTTTACTTCTTGTAGTGCCTCATCAATATAGTCAAACTGTCTTCAAAGCTGAATGTCGTTATGAACCCTTTGCGTAGAATATCCCATTCACTTGTACCATGGAAAAGCTTCGTTTCTAAGTATCGGTTCATCGGGATGACATGCAGGGTGTGATAGAACAAGTCCACCCATTCAGGTTGGAGCTTCTCCCCATAAGCTTGAGCTCATTTGGCCAAGTGCACGTGTGTATCATCCTTCCCATCATATTTTTCTGTGATTCATACCTTCAGCTTCCTAATCTGTGTTCTCATCATCCTTCTACATTCGCGCCAATCATCAAATCTACCCTTGTGAGTACTACACCACCTTGTGGGTGTAACGCACAGTGCCCAGTCCAAATCCTGGAAGCACTGCTTCTCTGGTACCTCCCTCTCAAATGCATCCAAAAATATATCTACATCATTTGAGCCATCATAAGTGGGTAGATTCCTTACTTCTAACGACACATAGTGCAACGACCGGGTCATCATGTTACAACTCAGTGTGGTTATTTCATGTAACTAATTCTGCCAACACTCTAATTCTTCATCAGAGTCTGAGTTTTAGGAACTCTCACGATCCCATTTAATTCATCCATCCATTGTTGGATTCACCCAATCTTGGTCTCATGCTGTTATCTTATAGATACAGTCCAAATCGTCATTGTTCTCATAATCCCAGAATAGTTTAGTTTAGCGCAATCCTTCAGTAAAATCTAGGGGTACTATTACACAGAGTGATTTCTTCTCAAATATCATCTTTCACTTCTTTAGGTTGATTACCCTGTTCTTATCAGTGGTCCAATAAATGCCAAGGAGCACAGGGTAGGGGTTGCTATCATCCACAATTTCTATTACTTCAAAGTCAACCAGCATGCTTGTGCCTTCAATGTCTATAGTCACCCCTTGCAGCTACCCTGTGGGGATGATCTTTTGTTGATTTTCCATCCTTAACTGAATCAGAGACAACTGCAACGTGGGTCTTCTGATCCATTCCCAAGTCTGCTTTGGTAGGACTTTCGCATCTGACCCCAGGTCCTAAATAACTTGATCCATCTCATACTCTCCTATCTACATGGTCAGCTTCATCTCTCACCCTGTCCTTGTCTTTTTCTTATTGATCTTTCATACTACATGCGGTTTTCCTGGGGGTTTCCTTGCGCATCTATTTAGAAGCTCCTATAATCCATTCACAACCTTGGTATCGCACAACAAATTTAAGTGGGTCTCTAGGAATTTGTAAGCATAGAAGAGTCCATTCCCTGATCAGGCTTATCCTTGCTCCCTGAGCTAGAATCCTCAGCGAATATCTTCTTTGTTTCCATGAACATTTCGTAGGCGCACTCCAAATCGAATTCAGCCTCCTTCACTAGAGCTTTGTGAACCCATGCACCATCTCCAAGTTGTTTCCCCTTATCATCCCCTGTTGCAACTCCAGTTTGGAGTATTATATTCACATTTGGATCCTCTTCACGAGGCTCAGACCTCATCATCTGTAGGTTTTGAGTCTGCTGAGGTGGTAGTGCCCCTTTGTTGCATACCCTCGCTATTAGCGTAGGACATTCCTCTGTTTCATGATCAAACGAAGTGCAATATTTTCACGACAGACATGTTGGGTTAGTGCAATCACTGGCATAGTGTCCTAGTCCTCTACAATTGTAGTAGATTAGCTATCCCCAACCTCTACCAGTTCCTCCTCCACCCCCACCTCGTCTGTGCCCCTAAAAGCCGTTCACACCATCCTCGCGCTCTAGTCAAAGGATTTTGTTTCTACCTGATCCCTATAGGTGGGTGCCCTATCCATCATTAGTTCATAGATTTTGTAGTTACGCTCATCATGCCCTTCCGACGTACATAAATTGCAGACAATTGTTGTGGTGTTTGTACAAACTTCTGTAGCAAATGACAGTTATCTATCGTATGTTTCCTAGATACTTGACATATAGCACACCACAATGCAGGCCCCGCGCTTGGTCTTGCTTAAGATTCTGTCCTCAAAGGCATCGGTCCTCCCCCTGTAATATAGTTCGCAAAGACTAGGTAATGGTCTTTGTCATGCCCCTAACCTTTACATTTTAGGCACCATACCTATTTGCCTACCTTTAGCCGAACTATTCTGTCCTACTTCAAATTTTGCATTTCAATGCAAATATTTTGCAACTGTGGATGGATCTGTTGAACCCTGATATTTAGATCCTACAGTGGTGTTTCATGTAGTCTCATTGCAATCTCCAAGGCCTTTGTTTGAGTTTTTATCTTCTGTTGTGACAGCGCAAATCTTAGGTGCCGCAGGAGCGAAGCCACAAACCACTCACAGTGCTGCCCATCTGTTAAGTTCATATTAGCTTCACGGATTTTACACTTCAACCTCTGATCTAATTCCCAAGGTGTCTCGCTTGCTTTCATCATGATTTCCTTGAACCCCACAATCGACTATGCCTCATATTTAGGCATACTGAATTCTTTATTCAACACAGTCTCAATGTCCGCCACTTCAGCGTTTATGTTATCATTGGGGTACTTAATGTACAAGGCTAGCACGTGATCCTGCAGAGCACTAACCAGTCTTTCCTTCTTCATGTTATCATCTATAATGCCTTGATCTTCCCATAAAACTTTCACGATAAACCAGAACTGGTCCGGATCTTCATTCCCAAACCCTTTAAACAAAGGCAGCTTTACTGAATGTGCCATACTGAACTGCGGTGGAGGCGGTGGTGGTATGGGTGAAGTTGAAGGTGATGGTGGTGAAGTTGGAGGCAGTGTGGGTGGAGGTGGCAGTCATGGGAATCCTTGTGTTATTAACTGAATTGCACTTAATGGAGAAGCCTATGTTACTCCCTCTTCGTCACCTCATGGAGGTGAAATTAATGGACTATATTCAGGACCCTTTCTTCCTTCATTCTTGTAAGTCTTTTCACTTCATGTAGCTCTGAACATCAAGGTAGCTACATAACCCGTTTTTCACATAATAATATCTTAATCTAGGTATTCAAAGGCTTCAAGTACTTAACTCGCGGTCCTTTGAAAAAGCACAGATCCACCTTACTATAGCTCACTAAGGTATCGACTGCAAATTTAGTCACAAATCCTCCTAAATGCGATTGAGCCAATGGTCGACAGCGTGGGTGTTATGAAACCAGCTCAAGAAAAGATAGAAACGATAGATCAACGCCTTAGAATTCAGCCTCTTCGAGGGGGCAACCTCCTTTACATTACATAAATGAACAATTCTTGGATGATACAAATGACAAAACC